>JAVGVS010000325.1:140149-360149 GCA_032718565.1 Distichodus sexfasciatus | reverse complement strand
TGATAACTTGTTAAATCATGCTTTGGAAACATGCTATTAACGCTGAAATCATGCTAGAAACGCTAGCACAACCAAGATGCCAGTAACTTGCTAATCATGCTATTAACATGCTAGTAGCGTGCTTTAATCATGCTAATAACAGCTTGCTCGTAGTACTGAAACATACTACTTAACTTTGCTAATCATGCTAGAAACATACTAGCAACTATCTTGACAAACTTTTTTTATCTAGTTACTATATATCTAACATTAATGCTAACCTTGACTTCAATGACACCATATGCTCTCTACACATTTAGTCTTCTTATTTATCAATGTTGATTATTTTATCCAAAAACAGTTCTTTCTTAGTGTAATCAGTGGCATGTTCTTAGAAAAAAAAGATCTATCATAAACAAGACAGTTCGTAAAAACATCTCTTAGCACTCATTTCTATACAATACCCATAAAACCTTGTCCATCAGTAGGCAGCCTATCAGAGAATGTCCTTTGACTGCTGTTCTGACCATCCAGATGGACATGCTCACTGAGATTACTCTGCAGTAAAAACAGGGGATACAGTTCATGTGGTGGGGTGTGGATTTTTAAGTAATAGGCATACTGACTTTTAAGGGCACAAGACCAAGGTCAGATTAAGGGACAGGCTAATTTTTTATGTATAATGGGGTAATTGTTGTTCAGAAAAAATCAAGTATAAGCGAAAAGCCTTTGATGGACCAGAACAATTTAATGTAAATGTATTAAATGTTAAATGGAATTGTTGTTTTTTATCGAAACAAAATTAATCTGGTTGATAATAATGAGCAGGTGCTGTTCCATGAGAGCAGCCAAAGAACTAATAGAAACACCATCATAAAATCTATGATATCATTTTTCCAAAACACTTGGGTTTTTGTGGAATTGCATTTTTACATTTTGAAAGGTGTAGGATGAATTTGACAAAAATATCAGAAGTTGAAGAGTACAAGGTGCTAGTACCCAGCAATCACAATAATTATCTGTGTAGGTAGGTAATTATTGTCTCCAAATCTTACCCGAAGACATCGATGCTGGACACTCAGCAGAGTCATGAAAATACTGTATATTCTACAAAATCCTCTCCTGTCTCGCGTTAAAACAATGGGGTAACAGTAGGGAAAAACTAGCAGATGAAAATGAATTAAGTGTTTGAGCTGAAGAAAATTTGTCACTGCCAACAGATGTGGCCAGCATATGAACTGGGCAGTCACCAGTTTCATCTCTCTCTCTCTCTCCTCTCTCTCTCTCTCTCTCTCTCTCTCTCTCTCTCGCTCTCTCTCTCTCTCTCTCTACTTTTCTTTTCACTCTTTCAGTCGACCTTTCTTTCTTGTCTCTTTTGTTCTTATTTTCTCAAATGTTGTTTGTGAAGTTGTGTATAATGTCAGTGTCATGCAAAGTAAAGAACACAAAAAGGCATGAGTTTAACAATACTGCAGTGAAGTAGTAAAAATGCTTTTACTCTGATATCATGATTGATCTTTGCTGATGAAGACTTAAAGCAAGAGCATTCAGCAAGTCTGTAGGTGAAGAAATTTTACCTATGCAAAATATGGAACAGAAAAGAGAGCTTTCTATGAAGTCAATGATGACAAAAGAACACTCAGTAATTAGTTTTGAATTCACAAGTTCACGATAGTAGGACTCGATAGTAGGACTAGATAGATAGTAGGAAGTGGTTGGTCGCGGTTCAAAGGGTATAAAAGGAGTCATTTCCTCACAGCGCGTCGCTCTGCCATTGAGTCATCTGCCACTGCCATCTCTCCGACTCCGTCGGCTTCAACTGTGAGTACTCTCAGTTATTGGGTTCATCTCTTTGATAGAGTGTGTGTTGCTAGAATGCGGATTTGTGTGAAATCCTTGCTCTTTCTGTAAGAGAGTTCTTAGATCAACTCGCGTGGCAATCCTACCTACTCGCGTTCTCGGCCGGGTTTGGGTTAACCACCACGCTACACGGGCTAACGGCTAACAAGTAGCAGTTTGCTAAATCCTAACCAGATCGCTGGAGAACTGTGAAAGTTCGACATTCGGTTCAAATCCTAACCAGATCCCTGTCCGAATCGTGAAGCAGTCCGACAGCCGCCTAAACCGGCCACTGGAAGATTATTAACGTCTGTCTATTCGTGTCATATCCTAACCAGATACCTGACAATGTGGGATCGTAATGTCGTATTATCTTAGTATTTGTCATTGTCAGTTTTACTGATTAGAATTTTACTGATACAATTAAACTTAAGCCATGAATGCACTTTCTTTAAATCAAGACAGAACCTATTACAGCATTTCTCAATCCCAGTCCTCGCGGACCACCGAGTTTCCCGACCCACAGCACAGCTGATGGTACTGATTACTAATTAGCAACGTAGGACGAGCATGCAGCGATGCAGCAAATACCGAATATGTGCAGAGTGGTGGTACGAGAGGACTGGGATTGAGGAACGCTGCTATATTTTATTAGGCATTTGGCAAAGTGACATGTTCAAACTAGGTTTTCAGACTACTTTTACTCAAGACTTCTACTTTTACTCAAGCTTTATGACACTAAACTAGGTGGATCCCCATACATCTACTTTTGTATTATAAAGCCTAACTAAAAGTAAAAGTGGTTGTGGAAGGATGGTGATGGCTAAGGACCCTTTGTAATTAAACTTTTATAGTTATAGCTTTGTACTGTTATGGTACTCTAGAGGGGTGTTTCAGAAAGCGGGTGTTAGAGCCATTTTGTGTGTATGAATGTGTGAATATTTAGATTTAATGTTTTATAACTGTTTGCAGTAGAAAGTAGAGAAATGTTTCTGGAACCGTCCATAACTTTCCACGTACAGTGTTACGTAATAGAATTCTATTAATACGTATACACATTAAATGTACTAGTATGTAATAATAGTAGTACGTGCCTTATGTGTCGTAACCTGATTGGATCCTGAAATATATATATATGATACAACAATGTAAAAAAACTAGTTTTTGTATTGAATTGTTAGAGCTGAGAGCTCAGGAGCGTTACAGTTTTTTGACCATCATGTAACGTCACGTAAAGTGTCTTTAGTCTTAGGGATTCAGCCTTTGCTTGTAAAACTTTGAATTGTAGTAAAGGAAAAGACCACGAAAGGCAATTCAAGACTCAAGACTCTTTTTTGGATACGTGTCGCGTACAAAGAAAACTCAAGAGTTCAAGGCAAATGAGACAGCGCGAGCTGCTCTCACAGCGGGTTTAGTGAAAAACCCAAGTAAGTCTGTTCCGAGTTAACGAAAACTCTGGGTTATCGGTTTCACAAAGCGAGTTTAGATACATTCTGAGTGAGTTACTACGACCACACACTCCGTGAAGCAAACTTGCTCCTCAGCAGGTTTGCTTCAACTAACGCTGATACTTTCCTACTTTCTCAAAAACCTGACTGTTGGAATGTCAGACATGGTGTGCCCCTTCCTTGATGAGCCTGTAGATATCAAAGCACAAATTTTTAGCAGAGCTCTCCATCAGGAGAAAGTGATCAGAGCCATTTGGACATTTGATCATTTCCAGGTGATTTTCTGTTTGAACCTTACTGTTTTTTAAGCACAATCTATCATTTATTTGAAAAATATTCTCAGCCCTTATATTGAGAATCATTAAAGAGGAATTCCACAAAATTGCAGGTTTTAGGATAAACAATAATTAATTTATGATGCGTTGATACTTGAACTACTACTTTAATTTGACATTTCAGGGTTCCCAGGTGTGATTGGCTGCATAGACGGCACTCACTGTCATGACCCCCCCTGGACTTTGGCCACGCCAGCCCACTGGACTTTGGTTTTGCAGCCAGCAGATGCCACTTTGTTTTGCTTTGTTTGGTGTGCTCCCTGTCTGTCAAAGTCCTTGTCCCACCTTCCTATTGTGTCTGATTGATTGATCACGGTGTATTAGAACCCTCACCTGGTTCTGGTTTGTTTCTGTCCAGCCCCCTGTTTCTGATTGGGTGATCACGGTGTATTAGTCCCCTCACCTGGGTCTTGTTTGGTTCAGTCCAGCCCCCTGTTTCTATTGGTTCTCCCTTCATTGTTTAATTCTGATTATTTTCTGTGTTATTTTCTGATTGGTTTTCCCTCACCTAATTTTCCTGCTCATTGTTTCCCTTCCCTTTTATAAGCTCAGTTTTCCCAGTGTCTTTTGTTGGTCCACCCTCACACTACCCTCCCTGTGTCCGCGTGCTGTATGTATTTTCTGAAAAGTTATCACGAAGAGTTTTGTTTGTGGCCCTTGTGCCGGTTTTTGTTTAAGTTTTGAAATCTGTAAATAAATATGGCTTGCACTGTGACCTCGCCTCGTGTCATGCCAACTCCACTTGTGATGCTCACATTCCAATTATAGTGCCTTCTGTAAATGAAGGAGACTATGCGACCAGGAAGTCTTTCCACAGCATTAATGTACAGGTAAGAAGTAACCAAATTAATGATATTTCTTATTACAGCAACTGATGCTAATTAGTTTTATGCACTGTGAAGATCATATGTGATGCAGCCAACCTTATTATTAGTGTGGTAGCAATGTGGCTTGGATATGTTCATGACTCACAAATTTTCCATAAGTGTACACGGAGCACAAAATTTGCCATTGGTGAGTTAAAAATACCTTTTATAAAAAAGAAATTATAAAGACCGGTTGCAACGGGGACATTTCGACTACAGTGTATCCTCTGAGAGTTTGGTGGTCACTTGCTTGGTGACGGGGGGTATCCTTGACAGCTTTATCTTCTTACCCTGGCCCACGGCAGCATTGCAACCTGGCTCACTGCAGGACAAGAGCCAGAGTAGAAATGACAATGGAATGCTCAAGACCCGGTTCCACTGCCTTCATAGGCTCAGGGTGACCCCAGAAAGGGAATACAACATTATTGTGGCATGTGTGATTCTTCACAACTTTAGCACAATTAGAAGAGAACACTGTCCTTCTCAACCATGCAATGATCCCTGAACATCCTGAGATCAACCCCACCCCACCCCCATTGATGTACGAGATACAAGAGCAGTCAGAGACAACATATGCTACAATAATTTCTGTTGACCCGTCACCTTACCATGTTAAAATAAGACAAAATCCCTTTTTGTTCAATTCTCTTTATTTGTCCTCTGTATTTCCTGTACACATGCAGTATTAAAGAGTATTTAATGTCACCCCCCTCCCGGTGCCACCATTCTTCAGTTTAGTTCTATTTAGTTCTGTCTCGTGTCCCCTGTCTGTCTAGTCCTTGTCCTGCCTCCCCAGTGTATCCGATTGGTTGATCATTTGGGACCGTTTGGGACTTGTTGGGTTGCATCTGCACATACAAACACACACTATGTAATTTTCTTAATTATGATATTATATTGACGTGTAAAATAGGTGGAACATTAATGAATGTTTAAGTTAATACTCACGCAATGACTCAGTCAGCTATTTTTTGCCATGCAAGAGCCATTTCCTTTGAAGCTGTGGCTGTATTCTTTGGAAATTGTGTTTATTTTCAGACTATGGCATCATTAAAAGTTCTGAGTAGGATTCTGAGTTACTCAACCTTAAGTATCGGTTTTAACTCTGGGTTTTTTTTAACCTGCTTTCTGAAACATCCCTCAGACCTAGTTTCTCTGTTTCTATCTACTGGACTTTCTCTGACTTAGCTGCAAGGGATATATCTGCAAGTCGTTCTTGTTGGTTTTATTAGTATTTCTGAACAATAATAAATCATCAAAACTAAACAATTGGCAGTCCAATCAGAAATGGGAAAACCAATCAAACAAAACACACTAACTGGATAACAAGGAATAACTAGAGAGGTACATTTTCTGAAGAAAATGTGAGTGGTGCTTGCCGTGGCAAAACTTGGGCCTCAATATTACAATGTTTCCTTCAGTTCTCTGCGAAAAACAACATTTAAAGTGCTGGTATAGCAGTGATATGACAATAAGACAATATTGCTTCTATTCATATTGGTAATCATGTTAAGCGCAAAATGCTAATATAGTCAGCATAATGCTAGCAACATGCTAATATTGTTAGCATAATGCTAGTGACATGCTAAGCACTCTAGCATCATGTTAGAGACATTCTAATGATGTTGCTACCAACATGCTAATATAGTTAGCATAATGCTAGCAACATGCTAATCAGCTAAACTTCATGCTAGCAACATGCAAATCACACTAGCATCATGCTAGGAACATGCTACACATGTTATTAGCGGAATGCTAATATAGTTAGCATAATGCTAGCAAAATGCTAATGTCGTTAGCATGCTGTTAGCATGATGCTAACATGATTAGCATAACGCTAGTGACATGCTAATATTATTAGCATAATGCTAGCAACATGTTAATCATGTTAGCATCATGCTAACAGCATGCTAATGAGGTTGCTAGGGGGCGTGGCTTATGAGCATCATGATAAATGCAAAAGACTGATTGGTTGCCTGAGTTAAATGAGCCCTCCCCGTGTCTATACGACAGTGGGATACACAGTTAAATTCAGTTTCAAAGTTCCTATGGAAGTTACCAATGTATGTTAATTGCCCCTTGCTGGGGCAGTTTACCACTTGCCCTCTAGAACTGTCATGTCAAGCCCCCCCATTCCGGAACAAGCCCAACGATATGACACCTCTTTCATGGGTCTACGACAAACGGAACGGGACTAGTCATGCACCAAATTCCCCATTATAAATCAATGGGGCAAATTTGGGCACCTGTTGTGCCCCGGGGGTAAAACTGATACCCTTGTGCGGGGTATGTTCTGACACAGCTTGCAAGCCTCTTCAAATGTGGTAAATTTTATCTTTCTATGAAATTCCCGCTCTGTGCTAGAATCCGTCAAATTTCTCAATAATAAACCTATGGTATTTTTAGGGTGATACAATTGCCCCCTGTGGATACAATTTCCCCCCCACCTCTACAAGAGTCATACCACCCCATTCCCGAATGAGCTGCACAATTTGCCACCTCTTTCATGGGTAAATTTGACCACGATTCGATACCTCATTCATGGGTCTACGACAACTGATGCGGGACTAGTTACGCGCCGAACTTTTGCACAGAAGAAGAATAAGAAAATGTATTCACACGTTATTAGCGGAATGCTAATTATAGTTAGCATAATGCTAGCAAAATGCTAATATCGTTAGCATCATGCCACCACGTGCTAATATAATTAGCATAACGCTAGCGACATGCTAATATTATTAGCATAATGCTAGCAACATGCTAATCGTGTTAGCATCATGCTAACATCATGCTAACGAGGTTGCTAGGGGGCGTGGCTTATGAGCATCATGATAAATGCGAAAGACTGATTGGTTGCCCCCCCCCACCTCTTTACAAGAGTGATACCACCCCATTCCCGAATGAGCCACACAATTTGCCACCTCTTTCATGGGCCTACGACAAACGGTACAGGTCAAACTGCAAAATGGTAACGGTCAAACTGCAAAATGGAGAAGGCAGCAAAAAACCAAAGATCCAGACATAAATCTGATTCTGGTATGTTAATTGCAGTTACCTTTGTACGGAAGAAGAATAAGAAAAAAAAAAGCCTGTGAGATAACAATAGTAGTGCTTCGATTCGCAAGCACCACTAATAAGCCTGTGAGATAACAATAGTAGTGCTTCGCTTCACAAGCACCACTAATAATAAGCCTGTGAGATAACAATAATAGTGCTTCGCTTCGCAAGCACCACTAAATATCTGAACCAATAGATGATCGGGGACAGCATACTGGGGGCCAGAAACTAAGCAGGGACAGGTGAAACTGATGAAGGCTAACTGAGGGGAACTAACCAATCACAAACAAAGGAGGAACACACAAGCGGGAGATTGACAGATAGACAAAAGACAAGGCAGAACAGAAACAAATGTACATAATGGCGGCATCTGGTGGACGCAGAGCCAAAAATCCGGAAGGATTTGTGACAATTTCCTTGAGAAAGATGAAGTGATTTTTCAGTCTTGACTTCTCTCAGAGTTTCTTGTGTTCTTGCAGCTTGGCATGCTCATTAGGAATTTCTACAAACTGTTGCAATATGCATATTATTTAATTATGATAGTAGGATACAAATGAAATTGAATTTATTCGTGAGAAGTTTAGTTAGGTTCTACTTTCTAGTTTAAGTATCTGTCAGTAGTCCTAGCAAAACCACATTAGAAAGCACAACCATATGACAGATTTAAATGTGATGTTTTAGGTTGGATTGTGAAACTGCTGTTATTTGCCATGTCCTTTGCTTACCTGCTGTGTGTTCTCATTGTTTTTTCCTCTTAGTTGCTCCTGGTGGAGCTACCTTTCAGTACCCGTATCATAGACACCTACACACACGGCTGCACTGTGGTGCTTTGGGATATTGCACACCTTAATATTTTATAATAATTGGGTATTTCAGGATGAGTCAGGCATAAGATAAGGATTGCAAATGCATTATTAAAGCTTTTTTCTCCTGTTACTTTGCTTCCCTTTTCCTTTGTCTTTGGACTCCTTTCTGTTCATGCTTTCTTCCTGCATTTCAAAACACACTGGCTTTGATCAGCTCCACATGGTGAGCAAAGCCTTTCTCTGCCACAGACTAGCAAAATCAAAAGGGTAAAAATCAAATGATTATAGCAATGTCATTGCTATCTGCAAATGCCTGCTTTATGTGGTATGTCTACCCAAATCAATGGGTGATAGTTCTCTTAGGTTCACCCTGCATATTAATGCTCTAGAATTTGATGCCTGCTACACGTCAAGACAGGTTACATTCATTAAAACCAGACCAGCTCAAAAGAAGAATGAAGGACGAATGGCATAAACAAAAAAACCAAACAAAAAAAACCAAACAATATTAAAAATGCACTTGTGAGCACTCACTTCTCCAACTACCAACATCTAAATGGAATACAGTTTCACTTAAAACATGGGGTGTATGCCCAAAATAAAGGATGCCATATGAATAATGAAAAGAGCCAAAGTTGTGTTTGTGTGTGTGTGTTTGTATGTCAAATTTCTTTGTCATCTAGTAGGCAAGGTCAAGCTTTCAAATCTGGGCTCTTTCTGGCAGCCATGGAAAATTCCTTCTGCAGATCTGTCTTACCTCATTATGCACTCTGGGTTCCTTTAGGGAGTGTCTTTTTTACCCTCATATAAAAAGAGCATTTTTAATGCAGTGCGGAACAGCACATCCACCTTTTTCTCTCTCTTGTTCTTTGTTTTTTTCTCCCAGCACTGAGATCCATTAGAGAATTTGTGTATGTCTCCTCCTCTGGCATGGTCCCTACTCCACTCATTAAAGTCACTCTACCCACAATGCAGCTTTACTTACACACTCAACACGGACAGACCTCATAACTATGCTAAACAATGACTTGCTCTCTATGACTAAGAAAAAAGTACCTAAAACTTCAGACATTTGCATTTACAGCATTCAGCAGACCCTGTTGTCCAGAGCAACATACAACATACAGTGCTTTGTACTCCACAACTGTAGTTCTGGTGGTGGAGTTTAGATTCATAGCATTTATAGACAGAGTTAACTTTTAGAGCACTTGTAAACTCATTCATTCAGTTATTCATTAGCTGAAGCTCTTAATCCCAAAAGTTGTGTCACAGATAGTTTAGGAAACACAGCCAAGAACTGTATTTACATTTTGTGGAGTACTCCTAAGCTAAGGAGCCATGGCTGTAATGAAGAACCAGGTAATATATGATATATATCTCCCTTCTGTGCTCCTAAGAATCTGTAAAAGAAGCTGGTTTAACATCTCACCCAAAGGTAATCCTCAGAGTGGGGAGACAGTGCGTTAAGGTAGAAAGAGATTCCATTCCATCTGTTCTACTGTTCTTTGTCTGTTTGCACTGGAAATAACCTGGAGCCACGTCGTCTCGTCTCTCTATGTATCTGTACAGTATATAGCAGAGATGACAATAAAGTTGACTTTGACTTTGACTTGACTTTTGTACATATTGAAATCCACTATCTGTCTAAGCAGTAATCTAGCCCAACCGCTTGTGGAGGGCCAGGATCCGGTCTGTTTGGACTTAATGACTGGGGAGTTGGGTCACTGTTTTGCAGTCATAATAGGATTAGAGTGTGTTGCAGATGACAGATTGAGGCAATGTTGAATTTCTAGCACATCTAACTCTAAGCAGATCCCTTTTTATTGAGCGAAGTACTTAGTTAAAGGGTCTTGGATGAGAGGGGGTTAGAAATGAGATGGGGAGCAAGGGGTTCAAAATTCATGTGTAAAGCTACCAGTGAAGATGCGTGTCAAGAAGAGTTTAAAGGTTCTCTGGTTGTCTGTCTGTATGTTTGTCTGTCTCTTTCTCTCATTGTTTTCCCCTTTCCTTTCCACCTCTCAGAGAGATTTTCACAACTACCCCAGATAATCATTTGTCAAACAGTCTCTCTTTCTGTCTCATAATAGGTATTTCTGTCTCACCATCAACGGTGCTCCAGTGGATAAGGTGTGTTTTTTCAAATACCTTGGCGTCTACATCACTGAGGACCTGACATGGACTGAACATATTAATGTTCAAGTCAGGAAGGCAAAGCAGTGTCTGTACCACCTTAGACAGCTGAGGAAGTTTGGGGTTTCCCCTACCATTCTGAAAGCTTTCTATTCTGGGGCTGTGGAGAGCATCGTCACTCAGAACATCTTGTCCTGGTACGGGAACTGCTGTGTTCAGGACCAGAAAGCTCTCCAGAGAGTGATCCGGGCAGCAGAGCGCTGCTGCACGTCAGCTCTTCCTTCCCTGCAGGACATTTACACCAAGAGATGTAGGACCAGGGCAATCAGGATTGTTAAAGACTCAGCTCATCCCGGAAATGGACTTTTTCATCTTCTGAAATCAGGCAGAAGGTTCCGCACCATCATGGCCAAAACAGAGAGGAGTTTCTATCCTCAGGCTATCCGTTTTCTGAACAAGGACATGTCTCTTTTCTCTAAATGTCTTAATTTGTCATTCCATACTGCCTCTTAACTCCATATTGTTATCATTTATGTTGTCTGACATTTTACTGTTCAATATCTGCTGCACTTGGCACTTTAAAAACATTGCACACTGCACTCATTGCACCATTTTAATCCATCACACCTTATTGTATATGTCACAGTTTATTTTCTTTTTTATATCTTTCCCTTTATCTCCTTATTTCTAAGTTATTTCCTTTTATCTTCTTATTTCTAAGTTATTTTAAGGTTCTATTGTTCTCCTTGTTATTTTATTATTTTTATTTTTAAATTTTTTGCCTTAATTGCATGGTCAAAGAGCGGATCAGGATTTCACAGCATGTTGTACCTGTATAATTTGCATGTGACAAATAAAGAATCTTGAATCACAGCAGCAGTCAAAAGGGTTTCAACCAAATTTGTACTGTGTAGGCTGTACTACATGAAACGTATGGCAATGTATAGCCATTGTAATATGCCACGCCTCCTTAAGCAATCATAGCCATATTTTAGGAATTGACTCAGGAGTGCAGATAGATGAAATCTACCAAATTTCAGACTTTTATCTTCAGCAGTTCATGAGATACTAACATGTTTCAGTTGTAGCACCTTGTGTCCAAAGCTCAGAGTGTACTGTACATGAAGTCTACCAAGTTTGGTTTTGTTTGGATGTTTTACTGAGTAGATAAAACTGTTAGAGCAGTTCATTTTACTTTGAATTTCAGTTTTTGCAAAATGGCGGTTTTCAAAGAGCCTTGTACAAAGTCTGTGTTTTGTAATATTAGTTTTTTTTTCCAATTGCTTAAGCACAATTTTGAAAATTGGGCCCATATTTTCAAAACTCTTCACACAATTAGCACAACACTACACCCAAGTAGCAGAACATCTCAGATCTTTTGCAAAATGAAACACTATTGTAAAAACACTTTTGTCATATTATACACACAAGTTTTTATTAGCTAACTCATTTTGAATACGATAGACACAACTGCATTTCTCCTAAAACACAAAAAAGTACACAAAATATATTCACCAAACACCACATTAGATCAAATCTGTATATCTTTATTTCCTGAAACCACTACAGACATGAAAAAAGAGGGGATTAAAAAAACTAGACATCTCTCCGTCTAGCTGCATCTGGCCACAGAGCTTCATCAACATCACAGGCTAAGTTGTCATAGGCAAGACTTCGTGCAAAAAAATCTTCTACAGTGTCGGTCATCAGTCTGATTACATGCATCCTCCATAGCTTGAATGAGAGGTGCATCAACATATGGCTGTAGATCATAAACCTTGTAAATGTAAATTGTGGATGATCATGAAACCAATTTTGGACCAGAGGAGATAGGTGGAATGATACATTATCCCAGGTGACAATGCATCGCATCTTAATTTGATTTGCAGCACTAACAATATTATTGAGGTGCTTTAACATGGACAAGTGTGTTTAGTGATTTGCAAATCACTGTGTTGAGTTTTGCAAGAAGTTTGAAGCTGACAATGTGCTTAGTGCTGTGCAAATCTGGGTCAGTGTTTTGCTAACTGAGTGTAAAGTTATGCCAAATGTGGGAGACTTTTTCTTTTAGTGTTTAAGCAATCAGAAGAAACTGTAAAATACAGAGAGACTAGGTTAGGAAAGGATAGGTTATCGTGGGAAAAATTTAGCGCAGGAAGCAGCTAATATGGCAGTGTTTTGTGGCAAAATCACAAAAGATTTTGCTGCAATTCAAAAGGCCGACTCCACTTTTTATGTCAACCTTGCGTGTGTGCACACTATTTTGTGTGTGTGTGTGTGTGTGTGCGCATGTGTGTGAGCGCATGCAGCATGCTCATATGCCATTCAGGGTGTGCCTTTGTCTCTTGCAGTTCTTTTAACTTCAAGACCACTGAGAGTTATTTCTTGCCTCTTCCATTTATGCAGTGTCAAATCCAGGATTGAGACACTTCACCATGGGATCACTGGGTTCTCTCTATGCTTATGAGGCTGTGATGATGCTGATATGCAGGCCTGACAGCTATGACATTGATTGCTTACACTTGTCTGCTTATTGGTTCTGTTCATAAACCCAATCTAATAAAACCCTCCAAGGAATCTCATCAAAATATATCACATCTCTGCTGTTAACATTAATGCACAAGACCTATGCATGCATTTTTCTGGCTTTATTAAAGCATGAACTCTGGAGAGAAGTACAAAACTGTACCATCTATGCATCTTGGATGGTATCCTTAAAGCTGTGTTTTTGTAAGCCAAAGGAACAAAAGTGTACCTCAAATTACTCATTAGAGGTACCTTTTTTATGTTTAATTATATATGTCACGCCCACGCTGCCTCAGCCCACCTCAATCCCATACACTGGAGTACTAGCCTGGGTTTGCTTTCCGCCTTAACACACCTTGGGCATGTGGATCTCTTGTTATTTTAGCCAGCTTGACTCGCAGCATGTTGTCCGATCACCATCGCATTCCTGTCTGTTCTCGTCTGTTACAGTAGACCAAAAGGCCTTATGACGACCTCTGGCGGTAGATGTTACAGTAGCCCCCCAAAGTGTGACTCCTGGTGTGCTTGCATTCCCCAGGCCCCATCCACAGGCCAAGGGTCCATGTGGTGAAGCTAGTGGAGATGATCAGACGTGGTGAAGCTCGAGGGGCTAAACAGACGTGGTGAAGCAAGCTGAGCTTAACAGACATGTAGTGAAACTAGTGGGGCTGGACAGACATGTGGTGAACCTAGCAGATCTGGATGATAGACATGTGGTGAGGCTAGTGTGGCTGAACAAGCATGTTGTGAGACTACTGTGGCTGAACATTCATGTTATAAAGCTAGTGGGGCTGAACAGGCATGTTGTAAAGTTGGTGGGGCTGAACACTTTTCCCCTTTTATACTCAAATTGCATTATATTCTGTCAATTTCTTACAACGAACTTTTAATATAAAGTGACTAACGACTGATTAGACACTGCTTGGTGTGTCATTTAAATTTTATTAAAAATTTTTTCGCGAGGAACCGCCAAGCGTATAGGGCTTCCTCCGCCCAAATGCACAGCGTCTTAACGTTAATTTTCTCTTCATACCTTTCCTTATGCTAAGCGATTTAAGTAAATATAATCAGCGGTTAAAACGTAAAATATAGTTTAACTCTAACCGCGGCAGAGACTGAGATGCAAAAACCGATGGCAACTTCTCAGCGATCCTGCTCAACAGATAACAAAATAGGTGACATCTGGTTTTTAAATAAGATGCCTAACGGTGATTTTTTCTATAGTGAGTGCAGAATGTTTAGCCTTAGCTCCTCCGTCAGCAGTGATAGGTTAAGTAATGATAACTTTAACTGTAAAAGGTGTAAGATGGTAGAAGCTCTGACGGAGAAGATTATGGAACTAGAGACGTGCCTCCAGACGTTAGCAACAGTCACCAGGTAGCCTTTTAGCTGTAGGTTGCGAACCTCAGGGATTCTGGGGGCTTCAGGTTCAGATTTAGAGCGTTCAGGCCCAAAATCTCCGACATTAGGGTTCCCGTAGCAGAACCAATGGGTGGCGGTGCGGCGACATAGGCGGAGAGCCCAAGCTTCGGCAAAGGCTACTCCCAAGCACCACTCTCCATCTATCAACGTGTCGAACAGGTTTACCCCAGGTGCTGGCCAGTAATAGACATAGATATTCCAGGATAGTCGTCCATGTCGGCACCAACGACGTCAAGCTCAGACAGTATGAAGTAACCAAAAGTAATTTTAAAGAAGTGTGTGAGCTAGCCAAAACAATGTCGCAGGCAGTAATTCTCTCTGGCCCCTCCCAGCTAAATGTAGCTCTGAGACCTACAGCAGGCTCTGGTGCTGAACTGCTGGCTGTCAAAATGGTGCTCTGAAAATAGCATAGGTTTTGTAGATAACTGGTTCACTTTCGAGGGAAAGGCTGGTCTTTTGAGCCGGGATGGTATCCACCCCTCGTGGGAGGGTGCTGCCCGTATTTCAGCAGCTAGCCTTTATGCAGGTTCAGGTGTAGGTGGTCATTGACAAACCGGAGCCAAGGCCAGGCCACAGGCAGAAAGGCTAAACCAACCGCCTGAGAGTTGCCACGAGCCGCCACCTAGGTACCACCATATTGACATTGTCTCTGTGCCCCGAACCAAAAATAGCTCACGTAAAATGCGAAAGCCGTCCTTTTCCAATCTAATTTCTATTAAATTAGACCAGCCAATGCAGAATATCTGTAGCACTAAGCTGAAAGTAGGACTACTAAATATTAGATCATTAACTACTAAGTGAATCATTAACTACTTATTAGTGAAATGATTTCAGACCACGTCCTAAACGCGCTCTGTTTAACTGAGACATGGGTAAGACCCAACGAATATTTAGCCTTAAATGATGCGACTCCTCCAGGATATAGTTATGAGCATAAACCCCGAATCAGTGGTAAAGGGGGAGGTGTTGCAACCATCTACGAAAGATCTCTTTCAATAACACAGAGGTCAGGACCTAAATTTACATTTAAATCATTCGAATTATTATTCCTTAGAATTGCAGACATATCTGCAAAACCTAATTCTTCATTGCTCCCTCTCATTACGATTTACCGTCCACAAGGTCCTTATTCTGAATTCCTAACTGAATTTGCAGAATTTCTGTCAGACCTGGTTATTTCAGCTGAAAGAGCAATAATTGTGGGGAACTTTAATATTCATGTAGATAATGAACAAGATCCTCTGACAGCAACTTTTGCTAATTTACTAGACTCCATGGGCATTGTTCAAAATGTTACTGGGCCCACTCACAACTGCAGTCATACCCTTGATTTAATCCTATCTTTTGGTCTTAATGTAGATAATGTAACAGTACTGCCTCAGACGAGTATTATTTCCGACCACCATCTCATTACATTTGATTTTCACTTTAGTCAAAACACAAATACTACAACTCGCTTCTGCGCCAAGCGTACAATCCTTTCAGATACAGCTAGTAACTTTATTGATAATCTCCCCGATCTGTCGTTCCTGATAGTGAAAATGTCTAATATTTATCTAACATTTACGCTTCGTTCCACCTTAGATAAAATTGCTCCGTTAAAAATTAAAAAGATCAGAGAAAAAAAACATCCCCTTGGTATAATGACCACCTACGTAGCTTACAGTTTTTTCTGATTGCTTAAACACTAAAATAAAAAGTCTCCCACATTTGGCATAATTTTACACTCAGTTAGCAAAACATTGGCCCAGATTTGCACAACACTAAGCACATTGTCAGCTTCACACTTCTTGCAAAACTCAACACACAGTGATTTGCAAATCACTAAACACACTTGTCCATGTTAAAGCACTGGCTTTCAAATAACCACACTCATGAACCAATTGGTTAAACACAACCACCGGGTGAATAAACACTTAGGTGCCCAATTATAGACACACCAATCAGGTTTAGGCACGATAAAAAGGAATAGGTGAGTTAACCTGCCATCAACAAACATGGAGGACATGAGAGTCCTCTGGTCCAAAATTGGTTTCATGATCATCCATAATTTACACGTCTTTATCTTCCACTGTACTGTCCCTTCCTAAACACAAGAGAAGAGTTTTTTCTGCATGGCGGTGGAAGGTTTATGATCTACAGCCATATGTTGATGCACCTCTCATTCAAGCTATAGAGGATGCATGTAATCAGATTGATGTTGTATCTATTCAAGGGTGGATCTGACACTGTAGAAGATTTTTTCCACAGTGTCTTGCATATGACAACATAGCCTGTGATGTTGATGAAGCTCTGTGGCCAGATGCAGCTAGACAGAGAGATGTTTAGTTTTTTACCCCCCTCTTTTTGCATGTTTGTAGTGGTTGCAGGAAATAAAGATAAACAGATTTGATCTAATGTGGTGTTTGGTGAACATATTTGGTGTAATTTTTTGTTAGGAAATGCTAAAAGTGTTTTAGGATAAATGCAGTAGTGTCTATCTTGTTCAAAATGAGTTAGCTAATAATACTTGTGTGTGTTCGATATGACAACAAAACTGTTTTTATAAAACAATGTAGTTTTTCCAATAGTGTTTCATTTTGCAAAAGATCTGAGATGTTCTGCTACTTGGGTGTAGTGTTGTGCTAATTGTGTGAAGTGTTTTGAAAATATGGGCCCATTTTGCAAAATTGTGCTTAAGCAGTTGAAAAAAACTGTAAAACAAGGGACACAGAAACTAGAATGTAAGTGGCAGCAAACTAGATTAGTGGTCTTTGAACTAGCATGGAAAGACGCTATGGGAAGCTATAAAAAGGCTCTTAGAGCTGCGACATCATAATACCTATCATTGCTAATTGAAAATAACAAAAATAATCCTAGGTTTCTATTTAACATGGTATCCAAGCTGACTGATAGCCAGACTACTACTCAAACGATACTAACATTGTTTTCTAGTGGCGAATTTATGAACTTTTTTGACCAAAAAAATTGTTCAATTAGACAGAATATTCTAAAATCTCAAGTAACTACAGTGGCTGGCCCTGACAAGGCAAGTACTAATACTGCAGCCATTTTATTTGAATCATTTACTCCGGTTGACCAGTCAGATCTAATGTCTTTAATCCTTTCCTCAAATTCATCTACTTGCGTGTTAGACCCTGTTCCAACAAGGCTACTCAAAGAGATGATTCCAGTAGTGATTAAATCTCTACTAGCAATAGTTAACTCCTCTATTAGCATTGGTTATTTACCCAAATTTGGAGGAAGTTGTCCGACATCCACTTTTTTATGTCAAATAAACATTTTTCCATTTTCTGAAGTTGCTGTCTGTCTTCCGGTTTAGCCGATATATATAACTGTGTATCGTCCGCAAAACAATGAAAACTAATTCCATGCTTACGAATAACTGAGCCTAAAGGTAGCATGTACAGTGAAAACAGCAAGGGACCTAAAACTGATCCTTGTGGTACTCCGTATTTCACCTTGACGTGTTCTGAGGAATCACCATTTACATTCACATACTGATAGCGGTCAGAAAGGTAGGATCTGAAGCAAGAGAGGGCCGCTCTCCTGATACCAACAACATGTTCAAGTCTATCTAGGAGAATGGCATGATCAACAGTATCAAAAGCAGCACTAAGATCAAGCAGCACTAGGAGCGAGGCATAACCCTGATCAGCAGATAAGAGCAGATAATTCACTACCTTTAGCAGAGCAGTCTCTGTGCTGTGGTTGGCTCTAAACCCAGACTGAAACATTTCATAAATCTGGTTTTCCTGCAAGAACGAGATTAGTTGACTGGCAACAACTTTTTCCATTATTTTGGAGATAAATTGGAGGTTAGATATTGGTCTATAGTTTAACATTACCAGGGGATCCAGGTTGGGCTTCTTCAGCAAAGGTTTAATCACTGCTAATTTAAGAGATTTGGGTAAGTAACCAATGCTAATAGAGGAGTTAACTATTGCTAGTAGAGATTTAATCACTACTGGAATCATCTCTTTGAGTAGCCTTGTTGGAACAGGGTCTAACATGCAAGTAGATGAATTTGAGGAAAGGATTAAAGACGTTAGATCTGACTGGTCAACCGGAGTAAATGATTCAAATAAGATGGCTGCAGTATTAGTACTTGCCTTGTCAAGGCCAGCCACTGTAGTTACTTGAGATTTTAGAATATTCTGTCTAATTGAACGAATTTTTGGGTCAAAAAAGTTCATAAATTCGCCACTAGAAAACAGTAATAGTAGTCTGGCTATTAGTCAGCTTGGATACCATGTTAAATAGAAACCTAGGATTATTTTTGTTATTTTCAATTAGCAATGATAGGTATTCTGATTTCGCAGATCTAAGAGCCTTTTTATAGCTTCCCATAGCGTCTTTCCATGCTAGGTAAAAGACCACTAATCTAGTTTGCCGCCACTTACGTTCTAATTTCCGTGTCCCTTGTTTTAGGCTTCGTAGGTGGTCATTATACCAAGGGGATGTTTTGTTTTCTCTGACCTTTTTAATTTTTAACGGAGCAATTTTATCTAAGGTGGAACGAAGCGTAGATGTTAGATAATCCGTATTACTCTCAAGTTGAGCAAGATTAGACATTTTCACTGTCAATAACGACAAATCGGGGAGATTATCAATAAGGTTACTAGCTGTATCTGAAGTGATTGTACGCTTGGAGCAGAAGCGAGTTATAGTATTTGTGTTTTGACTAAAGTGAAAATCAAATGTAATGAGATGGTGGTCGGAAATAATACTCGTCAAGGCAGTACTGTTACATTATCTACATTAAGACCAAAAGATAGGATTAAATCAAGGGCATGACCGCAGTTGTGAGTGGGCCCAGTTACATTCTGAACAATGCCCATGGAATCTAGTAAATTAGTAAAAGCTGCTGTCAGAGGATCTTGTTCATTATCTACATGAATATTAAAGTCCCCCACAATTATTGCTCTTTCAGTTGAAATAACCAGGCCTCACAGAAATTCTGCAAATTCAGTTAGGAATTCAGAATAAGGACCTGGTGGACGGTAAATCGTAATGAGAGGGAGCGACAAAGAATTAGGTTTTGCAGACATTAATGACCAAAGGAGCATCAAATATCACATCTGAGACCAATGTGAGTGCGTGATTATTTGTCACTGTGAACACACCACAGCACACAGTGCACCACAACGAAATGTGACCATTGCATTTAACCCATCCGTGAAGGAGCAGTGGGCAGCAAACAAGCGCCCAGAGAGCAGTGCTTGGGGACAGTACCTTGCTCATGAGTACCTCAGTGGTTTACTGGACCTGGAATCAAACCTGTGACCTTCTGATCACGGGGCAAACTCCCTACCGTTATGCCTCCAACTGCCCCAGGAGGATCCGACCTTGTGTCAAAAACTCATAAACTATTAAAATCCTCATCCAGGGCTGAAAGAGCTTCCAGCCCTGAACCAGAGACCAAAGGAGTATCCAACTCCATGTCAAAAACCAAAGTACCATTAAATACCTTGTCCAGGACCAAAGGAGCAGACAGCTCCACTCAGCCAGGCAGCTCTTGTGCGCTTGAGCAGTGATGTGAATTTGGGCAGTAACATCACTTTGTGTGGTCAGTGGAACCAATGTAGGTAATAAACCAATGTGGGCTTTGTAAGAATGGCACACATTGCTGTAGACTTTTTCCCAAACAGTCCTCTTCTTTCATTGTAAAGTCCATGTGCTGGTAGAATTTTAGGAGAAATAACTTCAGATTTGTGTGGTTGTCACTGGCAACAATGAAAAATCTGTCTGGGCGTGTGTGTTCTGTAGCTTGTTAATAGCCTTGTACAGTTAACTTAGTGCCAGGTTAGCCCTGGCACTAGGTGGCAGGTATATGTATACCACTAGCGCTATGGAGAATTCTCTTGGCAGATAGGATGGGTTTTGGGATTGCCATAGTTGAGGATACAAGCCCTGGTGGCTTTTTGTCTTCGTTCCCCCTCTACCAGTTGACTTGTATCACTGTTGCACTGCCTTGGCACTACTTTGATCAAGGGCTTGTAGCTCACCTAAATCCCTCAATTCCTATAGAGAATGCCAAGACAGCTACTCACTTTCCACTTTACTGGTCCTGGGACTGTGTGATAGACCTGCTTGGAGCCTTGCCTTATGACATAGTTATTCTGTTTCCGTGCCTGAGATTCTGGGATTTTCTTTGTGGAGAAGGACAACAGACTCAGACTCATTCGCCCATTAAGAGAAGTTGATCAGTGAGATTATCTTAGGTTTAGGTTGTTGTGAAGAAGCGTCTGAGTGGGTTGTGCTTTGCCACAGGGACCAAGTCAGCAAGGATGGCATAGCAGAGACCAGTGCCTAAGAACAGTAAGTCCATGTGCCTGGATGACTACAGGCCAGTTGCACTCACACTGGTGGTCATGAAGGTTTTTGAAGATTTCCTTCATCCCAAGCTCTACAGACCCACTCCAGTTTGCCTACCACACCAACAGATCTACAGATCTTTTTCCACACTTGCCCAAGGTGCTGGTGGAGGACTTCAGCAGGAGTAAGCAGTGCTTCTACTACCTCTCTACATCAATAGGACTGCAGTGGAGTGTTTGCTGGTCAATCTCCCGTGTATTCCTGCTATGGCATTAGCTGACCTGTCTCACTCTACAATGCCCAGAGACACACAGATTTCCCCTGTACCAGCTCCAGACTTTCTGATTTCCCCTGTCCCAATGGCTGCCTCTCTGATTGCTCCTGTTATAGCACCTCCCTCTTTGATTGCCCCTGTTCCAGAGCCAGCCATTCCTGTCTCTTCTGTTGAGGCAAGTGCGATTTTAGTTCCTCCTGATACCACCTCAGTCAGTCTAACTTCACCTGACACAGCCCAACCGCTCTGACTTCCCCCAATCAGGAAGACTGATGGAGATTACCACCTGTATATGAAGAGGAAGCAAGGGTTTATAGGTTGGTGGAAAGAAGTGTGAAATGTGGTGGTGGTGTGTGTGTGTGTGTGTTTGCGTGTGTGTGGATGCACTCAGATCAGAAAGTAGCATGTGTGTAGGAAAAGGGAGATGAAAAACAACACTGATTGTGATAAGATGTGAGGCATGATGCTGATGTGGCCCCAGCTGATGCTGGCCAGTCAAAACCTGCTCCTGGAGTCGTTCATAAAGGACAGGTTCTGTCACAGATCCCCCATGGACATTGTTTCAGTCCGATACCTGGTGCCCCCAAAGTTTTGTTTTTGTACTTTGTCTTGTCTGTCTTGTCCTTGGTCTTTTCTGTTGTTGGTTTTGTACTTACTTTCTGTATTTTTCATGTATTTGGCCAGACCCCTCTTTTCCCATTGGTTATCCCCTTATTGTTTGATTTGGATTGTTAGTGTTTGCTTTATTTGATTGGTTTTCATATGTTTGATTAGTCCTTGATTCTCCTTCCATATATTAGTTTGTGTTTTTCCCTTTGTTCCTTGCCTGTCCACCATTATGTTAAAACCTGTCTGGCATGCTACGCATTTGCATTATAAAAGAAGGCAAGTATTTTCTTTTTGTTTTGGCCCTCTGGCCTCTGTTTGTTTAATAAGGAAAGGATGTCATGCAAATGTGCTTCAGATTTTTATTTTGTACAGGGCAGTGGTGACAAATACTGTCACCAAAAATATAAAATATAACCTATAAAATATAAAGGATAATATAGTGCTGTTAGCATTATAGTTTATACAATTAATTGGGATATGCAAAAAAAAAAGAGGAAATCCCTAACTGGTTGTAATCCCTGTACATTCATTTGCTTCATTCATTTTTTGTACTCATAAAATACAGAATTTCACATTCAGTTCCACACAATATAAAATTAAAATTAGCTTCACCTCGTTCAGGAAATCATGTTAACATTGTGTTGGAACAACAGTTATCAATGCTCTCAGTTAGTTAAATGCAGAGGAGAAAAATACAGCTACAAAAGAAAAGAAGAAACTAGGCTAAGTCTAACCACATTCAACAAACAATGAGCCATGCAGACTCCAGTGCCTTCAGCTATGCTTGGTAAAACCAACAGAGTCATGAGATTCTATAATTAGATCACCCTTCTAAAACAGTAAGCACTCTTTAGTTTTATACTTTTCAGTCCATTTTTTTCTCTGACCATTGTTTCTGCATTTGTAAAAATATTTCGTCTTCTGTGGTATCTGGAGCGGGCATTAAAAGAAGAGGAAGGTATTGAGAAGATTACCCTAGGTCATGGAACATTATATGCATTTTATGCCTGTTGTTTCAATCTGTGACTTTACATAGGGTTCTTGCATCAAGTGCATATTACAGTACCTTAAATACATTTTCATTTGATGTTTCACTCCCTATCCATTGTTACATACAATTAAATGTAGGTAAATGATTTATTGTGTTTGCAGAGACATAAATTATTACATCAAATGTAATATAGCATGTCAGGCATAACTTACAAACAGCAAACTCGTAACTTAGCATTCCAGCATTATGCAAGATATGCAAAGATGCTTAACATTTTTTGCTTAACCTAAAAAAATCCCAGAATAGTTACCAAGGGAAAATTGTTCTTTATCATTTTTTACATAATGTTTCTGACTGTATTCTTTTTTTCTTGATTAAAAAAATGGCAATTTACTGCAGAACAGCTTAGAACAATTGATCATCAAATTATATGTTTTGTCACAAATTATTAGACATTAACTTCTTTGGGAGGGGGGACTCTAAATGGAGCAGACAGAATTGGGTTCATTGATTGCAATCAGTAAGACTGATGGAGATTACCACCTGTATATGAAGAGGAAGCAAGGGTTTATAGGTTGGTGGAAAGAAGTGTGAAATGTGGTGGTGGTGTGTGTGTGTGTGTGGATGCACTCAGATCAGAAAGTAGCATGTGTGTAGGAAAAGGGAGATGAAAAACAACACTGATTGTGATGTGAGGCATGATGCTGATGATGGTGCCGCCAGAAGGACTGAGTGATTTGAGAAGGATTGAGTGATTTACGTGGCTGGTGGCCAAAGAAATGAGGCACGTGCTGGGCACAGGTGACTCATTCCACCAATGTACAGTTTAGTATAGTGGCCTCTGCTGGTTCAGCCTGGAATTTCTCTACAGTCCACAAATGGAGCAGATAATTTTAAGGCTTGTGTCCATGAATGAATAATTTAACCAACTTCAAAGGCAAAAAGTGAAAGTAAGCTTTATTTTCATCTCTGCTATATACTGTACAAGTTTACAGAAAATGAGATGACGCTCCAATTTTGACAGTGCAAAGAACAAAAAACAACAAACAAATAAGACATAGAATAAGCAATACATAAATAGAATATAAAATATACACTTTAAACTAGAAGTAGAAAGAGAGACAATTAGGATGCGGTATTCAGCCTACAATCATGGTCTTACAGTTTTCTTTTACACTGAATGTGCATGAGATTATTAACAGTTTCAATATGAAAAATTCTATACAGTCTGTTAAATGAAACAGTAACCTTTATAAAGTCTGAGCTAACATTCAAGTCGGATCTCCTATGTGCAGATATTGTAGCAGCAGTATAGAACTACAGTCTGTGCAATACTTTCAATACTTTGTGCATATATCAGTCAGTGAGAAAATGCAATCAGTAATGTGTACAGCATGGTTCAATGGTTGTGCAAATATTGTAGCATCAGTCAAGAGAAAAGAACTACAATTCCGATCGTCTGGCATTAAATGTATCCCAGATCAGCAGCATTTTGGAGTGACAAAACTGTACAGTCTGTAGACATAAACATAATTCCTGAGACAGTTTCAGTGCAACATGAATGAGATTGTCCATATAACAGCATATGCATCACAAAGACAGTGATGTGTAAAGTGCAGAGGTGCAGAGTCAGTTCACAGTCCGAGTTTGTGTCAGGGTGAGTCTAAGAGCAGGAAGTGTTATCGAGAGTCTGATGGTGTGTGGGAAAATGCTATCACACATTCTGGTGGCTTAAGCCCTGATGCTGCAATATCGTCTGCAGATGGGAGGAGTGTAAAGAGTCTATGTGAGGGGGGGCTTTCTGATGCGGAGTTTGTGAAAGATGTCCTGCAGCGGGGGGAGAGATGCTCTGATGATGTTGCCAGTTTTTTAACAATCCTTTGCAACCATTTGTGATTAGCCACTGTGCTGTTGCCAAACCAGACAGAGATGCAGCTGGTCAAGACGCTCTCTATGGTGCCCCTGTAGAATACAGTGAGGATGGGAGGAGGGAGGTTGGCTCACCTCAGGCATCTCAGCAAGCTGCTGGGCCTTTTTGGTGATGGGGTGGTGTTGGTGGTCCAAGTGAGGTTGTCTGGGATGTGAACTCCCAGGAACTTGGTGTTCTTTACAGTCTCTGCCATGGATACTGAGTCGTGTGTGGGTGGAGCAAGTTTTCCTGAAGTCGACAATCAATTCTTTGGTTTTGTCCACATTCAGCGACAGGTTTTTCTCACTGCACCAGATAGCAAGCTGCTGAACCTCATCTCTGTACGCCAACTCATCATTGTTGCTGATGAGCCCCACCACGGTTGTGTCATCGGCGAATCTGATGATCGTGCTGTGCAGGGCGGTGCAATCATAGGTCAGGAGTGTGAACAGCAGTGGACTGAAAATGCAGCCCTGAGGAGCTCCTGTGCTCAGTCTGAGGGTGCTGGAAATGTTGTCACCAACATGGATGGACTGAGGCCTCTCTGACAAGAAATCCAATATTCAGTTGTAGAGGGAGGTGCACAGTGCCAACTCACTCAGTTCCACACACAGTCTTTGGAGAATGATGGTGTTGAATGCTGAATTGAAGTCTATGAACAGCAATCTAACATAAGTGTCTTTCTTGTTCAAGTGTGAGAGGGAAAGGTGAAGTGCAGTGGATATGGCATTCTCAGTTGACCTGTTTGGGCAAAAGGCAAACTGCTTTTGACCTGTCCAATGACAAGTCTCTCAAAGCACTTCATTATGATGGGGGTCAGAGTGATGGGACGGTAGTCATTCAGGCAGGATACTGAAGATTTCTTTGGCACTGGGATGATGGTGGACTTAAATCACACTGGGGTGATTATCTGGCTCAACAATGTGTTGATGTCCATGGAGACATCGGCAAGCTGATCAGCCCAGTCTCTGAGCACATGACCTGGAATGTTGTCTGGTCCAGGATTCTTTTGTGGGTTGACCTTGGTCAAAGTTCTCCTCATGTCATCTGCAGATAGAGAGAAGATCTGGTTGGGGGTGAGAATTGTGACTTTCATCGCATGCATGTTGTTTAGCGCATGTGACAGGCAGGGTGACAGCCTGAATGCCCTGCCATAAACTGTGAGAGTCTTTTATGTTGTTGAAGTGGCTCTGCATTTTTAATGCATGTGCTCACTTTGCTTGTCAGATGGCGTGAGAGAGGTTGGCCCTGGTTGTGCTGAGATTAGTTTTAATCCCAGACCAGAAAGCAGCATCTCTCTCTCTTAGTTGAGCATGCACCTGTACTGTAAACCAGGGCTTTTTGTTGGCTCTAATGGTGACATTCTTAAAGATGGTAACATCCTCTATGCACTTGCTGATGTAGCAGGTCATAGATTATGTAAATTCATCCAAATCTATGTGCCTGTTGTAAGTAGCCGCTTTTCTGAATATACCACCGGTCTGTGCACTTGAAACAGTCCTTAAGTGCTGAGACAGCTCCAATGGGCCAGACTCTGATGGTTCTCCTGGCAGGTCTTGTGCGTTTCAGCAGCGATGTGTATGCGGGCAGCAGCATCACTGTTGTATGATCAGAAGAGCCAATGTGGGGATGTGCAGTTCTCTCCCCTCATAGCAAAGTCCACATGTTGGTAGACTTCAGATTTGCAAGGTTGAAGTCACCGGCCATGATAAAAAAACAGCCATGTTTCCGTAAAAATAAAGGTGCAACAGATCTTTATTTCATCCTGGCTTGAATACTGGAGCCGCAGATAGTCCATTTTGTTGTCCAGTGTGCGTACGTTGGAGAGCAGGAGGGATGGAAGTGCCAGTCGGACCAGGTTAGCCTTCAGGCTGGCGTTAGCGCCCGCGTGTTTGCCTTGCTTTTTTTAACGTGTGCAACTCTTGTGTTTTGGCCAGCTGTCTCTTGTCGCTTCAGTGTCCATGCCTGGTGTCAGAGGAGTTAGCAGGCCCAGACTCCATAGCGTCTCAATGGCAATTGTGCAAATTGTGTTTGTTTGTGTTTGGCAATGACATACACCATTGAGAATCCCAAAGCAAACACAAACTCCTTGGCCTCTGGAAGGTGGAGTTGGCAATGGCAGAAACAAGTAGTTGTCACAGAGTGAGGACAGCAGCGTAAATCTTAAACAGGGAGCAGAGGGTGGCAGACAGGCTACGGCAGTCAAGGGGAGCCTGGGCATGCTGACACTTCACTACAGCTGATTGATGAGCTTTATCCACTTCATCAATACAGACAATCCCAGCTAGAAGGCATTGTCATGTACTCTCTTTCTGCTTTTTTTCTCTTTTTCTGTCGTCCTTTCTCATGAACTGTGTTTATTGTTTGGCATGTGACACATAGTGACTTGCTAAATTGTTTTTTGTGTATATTGTGTGGAAATGTTTGTGCTGGGTTGAGGGGAATCATATTGCCTATGTTCTTGCTCTACTAAAAGACTTCATGTTAACTCAAATTTATCACCTTCCATTTATAAACACATAATGTAGGGGATTTACATATAGGAACTGGAATACCATATTTTTAATGACAGGTCAAAAGTACATTGGACATTTTTTATTTAGTTTGACAGATTGAATCCATCCCTTTACAGATTTACAGTAGACACCACCCAAAGCACCTATACAGTACCTAATTGTAAGTAAGTAAGTAAGTAAGTAAAGTTTATTTATATAGCGCCTTTCACAGACAAGAAGTCACAAAGCGCTTCACAAAACAATAACAAATTAAACATACAATATAATATACAATATGACAATTTGACAAAGTGACATACAAGTGACAACATACAAGCACAGCATGGACAGTAATAACTATAGTGCAAGTAAAAACACAACACAAATAGAAATAAAAGCTACAGCTAGGTAAAAAACCAATCCTGATCGCATGTAAAATGCGGCCGTGGAACAGCCATCTCATGCTGTAAAGCAGGCGAAGGCTAAAGAACTGCGCCAGAACCGACTCGCCAGAGACAGCGGAAGCGAGCGCGCACACCGGCCCTTTTTCCTCGCCTCCTTCGGCGGGACCGAAGGTTCTCATACACGCTGTTGGCTAACAGCAAGGAATGAGAGCTAAGCCCTGCAGCCATCTCAGTCAAGGGTGGGAAAAATTTTATAATTGTTCTGCTGAGCGAATGTTTCCATAGCTGATCTAATATTTAGCAGCGAGGAGCGATCATACACTAACGCGGCAGAACAGCCGCTTACCGTCAATGCTGTGACATTTACAAAAAATATAACAAACAAAGTAGACAACAAAGAGTACAGAAGGGCAGAGGCACAGCCTAACAGAGGCGCCATCTTGGAATTCAATACAACTGTAACCGTGTTTACAATCTACCTGTGGGGATAACTGCCTACCAGTTTTTCCCTTAACAATTAAGGCATGATTCAAGATTCAAGATTCTTTATTTGTCACGTGCAAATTATACAGGTACAACATGCAGTGAAATGTATCCTGATCCGCTCTTTTAACTGTGCAATTAGGCAAATTAGAAAAATAACAAAATAGAGATACAAATACAAACTTAAATAAGGAGGTCAGGGAAATAAGACAAAAATAAAACTATATCTTATATACAATAAGGTACATAAAGTTACATATGTGCAGACGGCATGGAGTACAATTTTAATTTAAGACTCAAGCTGGGTACAGGTGTATCTGCATGTATATACTAAATTAAAAAATGTATTGACATTTAACCTGAGTTTACAAAATTATTCTAAAGACAGATGACAGGTGCAATGAGATGTTTTTAAAGTGCCGAGTGCAACTGCATCATTGTACGTAGCAGACAGAGTAGAAGCAAGTGATATTTGGACAATGAAATGTGGCAAACAGTATAAATGATCATCACAATTGAGGTTATATAGCAGTATGTAATAGCAGAATTAGGACAGTAAAATGTGGCAGACAGTATAAGTGATCATACATGATGGCAAGTGTTATGTATTTGTATAGTATTATTTCTAGTTATAAGATCCTCCCTCTCTGCCACACACCTCAATCTACAGTTAACTTTACTGGGCTGTAGTGCAGAGTTGTCTAAGTGATTGAAATCCTGAGATGACGATCATAAGATCTTTGGGGTTTGTGGGGGGGTTATAAACCAGGAACCACTACTGGACCTCTGAGCAAGGCCCTTAACTGCAAGTTGCTCTAGAGCTACTATCTCTGAAATTAGAAAATGGAAGTTGCTCCAATTAAGAGTGTGTACCTAATGCCATAAAAGTAAAATATAAAACTGTACTCAGAAGTACTTCAGGATTGTCTTATGGGAGAAGACAAAACAAGACTCTAGACTCTTATTTTCTCCAGATTCTTGAGTTAAGAGTACACTTGCTGAGACTAATAAATTATCAAGAAAATTATCAGGATAATTTTGAAACATATCTTTGTAAAATATCCCCCGATCTTTGTTACCTCACAAACAGAACCAACCAGACCCTAACACATTATATCCAGAAACCAGAAAACGAGCTAAGCATCATGAGCCAAGAAATTTTACACCATACCATGATTTAGCGAAGTACATTACCAGTGGGCTAATATGGCATGGCATCTGGCCAATGTTACACATCTTATGTGGGTAAGCCTAAAGATTATTTAACACTACCAGTTTGGTAGGATGAAATGCATTTGTATATGGTGGCACTACACAATTGTCTAAGTGAAGACATGCTGTTATAAGATATGCAGCATTTTTGCTTAACAAAACACCTTGTGCATTTAAGATGTCAGTTAGTCTCTTTTTAATCTATTATATACTATAATACCTTTACTTGTTATCTTTTTAAAATCTTATCTGGTTTTATTTCTGCGCTGTTCTCTCAAGAAATGTAATTGTGTTACTGTTATTAACAAAACCTTACCTGAAAGCAATCATAAGCTCTCAGGTTTATTAGTGTTTGTGGGTATGAAGCCAAGGTGCCATTGTTGTGTATCAGAAATCTGACATAATTCTGAGTAACTATTTTCTTCATTGCAGAACATTGAGATGGACTATGTGATACAGGTGAGGTAATGACAGAGAAATCCACCTGGTATTCATTTAACTGTCAGTTTTATTAATCTGGGGAACATTATTTGAGAGATATGTGTAGACAAACAGGAAAGAATATCTACGGATGGAAATAATCTGAAGAGCAGTACATGGAGGTCCGTCCTGGTGACCTTTAGCTCAAGGTTTATAAGATTGCTGCCTTTTTTTTTCTATTCCTGTCACTTTTTTCATCAGAAAGGCATGCTAGAATATGATGAAAGACTGGCATGAGTGACTGTGACACGGCATTCCACACTGTCAACTTGAAATCCATTCCCCTGTCACAGACACATTGCCTCTTGGGCTAAATTGCTGTAATTTGTGCTATGCTTCTCTAAGAGGCAAGGAGAAGGGTCCCTGCTTCAGGGGTACCATCTTATAAAGGAGGTTTCATGGCTAAACAATTCTATTTGACTTTGATAAGCTGGTGAAATGTGCAGGTGATTTTCTTAATCTTGTTAAAGCATGCATATGGATGGCAGATGGATTTCAGAGAGAGAGGTGCTTTTGGATGATGATGGTGTCACTGTAACCAGTAATGCCAGTATTCTACAGTTTGAACAAGACACAGAAGAATAACAAAGCAATTAAAGTCACTAGATCTGTGGGCAAGCATGTGCAATTTATTGCATTATCATAATGACAGCTTTTCAACATCTCATTACTAATAGTAACTTTCTCCATATGGTATATTCGTACGTGCTGACAAAATAATGGCAGGGATTTTTAAACATGCGGTCGCTGTGGAATGAAAATTATAAAAATTTTAAAAACATGTATTGCATAGATTATTGCATGTCTAATGATGGTTTGATTCTTCCAACATTAACTTTAAATTTCTGAGTAATTAAAAACATGTGCACATTAATTAAAACAATGTATGTAAACCAGTTTCCAATATTATTTAACAGTATTTAATTTCAAGCAAAAGATTTAAATACATTTTCTAGTCACACAATAATAATTAGATAAATGAATCACAAATCTGGATTGGTGATTTGCAATTATAGGATATTGACTTACATTTTCTAATTACAGGAGTTGATGCGGGGCTCAGAGTTTTAACCACTCAGGCCACTCTGTCACCACTGCCCACCTTGATGACTTTTCATCTGGGATGAAAATCACAAATAGTAAAACGTATCTTTACTTATAGATTTTGTACTTAATTCTGCCAGAACTATATTAAAGGTTAATTAGTGAAGATTAATAAAGAGGCACCAACAGATCTCACAATGACTCCTTGAGATGTGTCAGGACTGTTCTATATGGGTGCAGCTGGTAGTTAAACAGAGTCGGGGAGCTGGCCCAATCATCAGAAGGTTGCCGATTCAATCCTGGACTAATAAAAGCACCACTGGGTACTCATGAGCAAGGTGCCATTCACAAACTATCATCTAAGAAGTAACTGACAGCCTCTTTTGTGTTCTGGGTGGAACTGTACACGAGCAATTTCGAGTGATGGGAAGATGTGACCGTTTAAAGCTATTTGGAGCTTTAAACAGTGGGTTACGAATGCAAAAATAGGTAACGTTCGTACCGTTTGAGAATATTTTAAAAAGCATATTTTTACTTATTTTAGTGAGATCGAAGAACTCGGTTCTTGCTATCTGTCGCTCTGATTGGTGGTGTTTTCTTTGGGCGGGACAGAGGCGGGGCGTAGGGTACCACATGGAGTCCGCGCCGCTCGGTATCACTGGATGCTGAAACTGCGAGTTGTGTGATGCGAGTCGAAGAGCTGTAAACGAAGCCGTCATCTTGCTTTTAACAGTTGCTTCACTTTTTAAACGGACAATCTATTTTGAATTAGTCACTGTTTTTTTAAACCATTTTGCTGCTTTTTGGTACCCAGGGCGTATTTTTGCATCCTAATATTCTAGATCAATTTTTTTTTAATTAGTCGACAAAAGTGACTGATTTGGTGGAACCATGAAGGTACGAGACATTAAACCTTTACAGTTTGTGGATGCAGTTTTACTCGTCGCTTTCTTTTCATGGTATTTGGTGACAGCCAGCCCTCCCGTGTATTATGGACAAGTTGAAGAAAACGAGCCAGTCGGAACGCTAGTGTCCGGCATACTTTTACCCGTCAGTCATGAATGCCAAGTAATGAGCACTGAGAGACTGAGAAGTACTTTACACGGGGAGGACGCTTCACATTTCTTGCTGTTCTATTCGAAAGAAAAAGGATTCCAACTGAAAACTGCTAAAAGTTTCGACAGGGAATTTAAGTCCAGCTATTTATTTAATGCCCTTTTGTCGGACTGCGAAAGTGGTGTAGTTATAATGAAAGTCGAGGTGTTGGATAAAAATGACAACATGCCACAATTTCTTACAAAAAAAGAAATCATAGAAATAGATGAACTGACACCAAGCGGTACTGAATTGATCCGGTTACGTGCGCGAGACCTAGACTCAGGGGAAAACGGCGCGATCACGTACTTTACACCTCCAAACCAGAACATATACGTGGTTCCCAAGACAGGTCAAGTTCTTCTGGTGAATTCTTTCAAAGAACCGACTAACATGACTGTTGCAATCTATGCGAAAGATAACGGGGATGTTGCGCTGAAAAGCGATCCAGTGATACTCCAAATTGTAGTTACATGCGCTGTCTTGACCAAAGGAAGGACACCGAGGGCAGTTTCTGAAGAACTCTACTATTCTGTAACGCTTTTCGAAGATGTTAAAGTCGGCGACGTGGTCTTCACGGTCCCTGACCAAAGGTTTGAGAAGAAGTGGTTTGAGGTGATAGAGGAGGCAGACTCTCCGGTGCAGGTTGAACGCGAAACGGGGCGACTTTACTTGTCGCGCAGGCTGGAGACTTCAACCCAGGTGAAGGTGAAAATACAGAACATGAGAGGTAGGAATAATTTTAGATTTATCTCTCCTTAAAACACCTGAAATGTGATGATGGTCATGTCTAAAATCTATACGATACAAAACACAACGTCATAACTTTATCTTTGTAGCTGGGAAAACTTAACAAAAGGTAAATGCACATTAAATGGTCCATTACACAAGGCGAAATGAGACATATTCCAGCGTTACAATGCCACTGGAAATGCACCGCGCTTGGCTCCGTAAAGATGTTAATTTCCCATCGAGGCGCTGCACGTCTGCAGGATGGATCAGGGACGCGACACCATCGCCTGGCAAGGTTGAGTTTGTAACGTATAACATTTATTAAAAGCACAGTCGTTGAATTCATCTGGTTTTGCAAGTTAAATTTATGCTAAAACTCTCCAGATATACTGTATATTTTTTCCCTTCTGGTGGCAATGGAACCGGTAATGCGTAACGAGTTGTATTTTGTCATGGTTTCAGAGCAGACAATAAATCATTCTGTGAGCTATCAAACCACGTCTGATAATCGCTCTAATTTAGTTTTTATCGCTCTATTTTTTTTTATTCACTCTGCATTACTTTAAGTGGATCGCAGTATTCAGTCTGAAGTTAGTGTGAGCACTAATAGTAACATGTACAGTATATTTGTTAATTTATTAATGGTTTATTTATTTACGTAACTTGACTAGCTACTTAGTGTATGTGGAATTGAATTAAAGGCTTCCAAGTTATCTGGAATTAAGATTTTATTTTAAAAAAAGTTCTCAACCTCAAAGTCACTGCCATTGGACGAGTGGAAACCTGAAGACTTGCAAGTTATTGGAAGTGGTAGTGTAACAAGAATACTACAGACTGGCATAGCAGTTTGCATAAAGGATACATTTCCCAAGTTTGTCATCTCAAATAATGTGTTTCATGTATATGTTTTATTTATTGCAGACTCTAGAACAACAACAGTCTATTATTTGTGTTTTTTGAGTAATGATTTGTTTAGTGACTGCAGTGTAGTTGGTGTCTTTGGTATTTATCCCAGATGTGTTTTGGATATTTACTGCTAGCTGAGCTAAAGTTGAAGAGTAAATTAGGCTAAAACATATATTTTGTCTTCTTGAAAAGTTTACATTTACTCTATGAAATTATAAATTGGTAACATAAGAACACATTATTGATACACTTAGGACAACCATTGAACAGGGTTTCCACTTAAAGCCAGTCTGCTAATGGGGATAAAGTCTGACATGTTGGGTAAACTGGAACATGGCTTCCAACCTCACTGGGACACTGTTTAAAAATGAAAGTGAACAGCACTAATTAGAAACGAAAGTGTAGAGGAACTGATTTGGGTCATGCTGCCCTTTAGTCAGTGTTTGAAATTTCAAATCCTCTGTTTGTTTGGAGTAATTAGTACTGTTTACTCATCTGAAAATCACCTGTCACATGTGCTATGTGTGTCTTGTTTACATTATTCAGGACAGGATTTTATAAATGTAGGGACACCATTCTTAGTGATAATATGTGTAATATCTGTTTCTAATTACAAGAATGCATTTGCCTTGATTAAGTGGCCAAGTAATTGTTTTGTGAATTCAAATGCTGGTTCTTGACATGTTTACCAAAAGAGTACTGAGAAACTCTAGAACTGTCACAGTCACAAGTTTGCACAGCTGTCAAGCACTCTATGTTTTTAGCATTGTGTCCAACACAAATCTGATTTGCCTGCCATCTCACGTTTGCATTACAGTCATGTGTGACTGTTTGCAAACGTTGTCTTAACTATGTGTTGTCATTTTCTTCAGTGTGGTGAAAAAAAATGTGTTGTAGGAACTGCTGCCTGTTGACTGCAGGTTGCCCCACACCTTGTTTAGTATAAGGATTCTGTCTGCTGAACTGCTTCCCCAAATGCAGATGATGAATGCAAGCCAACATGTCTGGTCTTCTGGGAGATCAGTTTGCTGGAAAATATTGTCTGGCATCATAGCTACTACATATTGTGTGTGTGTGTGTGTGTGTAGTTTAGATAAAGTAGTCCCATCTGTGTGTATGGACAACCTTCTCCATATTCACTTCTAACTCTTTAAAAGCATAGACAGTAAGTGGGAGGGAAAACTAATATATAGCAATTAGTTGCTATCTTGTGAATACACTCCTGAAAATAGTGTAGGTTAGTAGAGCTGCATCGATTCTTTTTGTAATCGAGTATTCTATTAATTTTTTTCATTGATTAATCGAGTAATTGGATAAATTTTTTAAAACAGAAAAAAGGCATTACCTTTGTTTTATCTTTGTCAGTCTTTATGTTGTTGTATTCAGGACACCCTGCACTACTCAAACTTGTCATAGTTTGATGTGTAAATGCTGACACAGTTATGAAATCAGCACATTTCTGATGAAAACTGACTCACGCCTGTAGAAATGTTTAGGGTTTTTTTAAGCTTTATGTCAAATAAGTGCTGAAACTGTAGGCATAACTACTACTTTGTTATGCATTCTATGGCTTAACATTCTAACACTTCTTTATCCATTTGGTATCTATCAGAATATAGAATTTAGAAAATGATAAATACATTTTCTATATTTCTTCTTTCCTATTCATTACACTATAACATTATAAAATTGAAAGAAAGAAAGATCAATTGAAAATGATGAAATAGGCCTACTGAAGTTTTGGGTTATTTTGAACCAATGTGGTCTATAAAATGAGAGGCTTTTGTAATAAGGGGGACCTTTTGACTGAACTGGAGCATTTTAGCGAGTAATGGTGCTCGTGCGGCACAAACACAGCCTGTGTGTTTACATCTCGAAAAATGTCATTTATGTGTTTTTACGCTTTTACTATTGTTTTTGTTCATGGAATTTCTCACAAAAACTTTCACATACAGAGTAGGGGTGTTGAAATTAATCACATAATCGATGCATCGCGATGCAGATGTGGACGATTCTGCATCGATGAAATGGCAGCTCTTAATCGATTTTAACGGAGGTTTTTAACCGGTGATCCGCTGCCCCCTAGCGGTCTACGGCGGCATTGCAGGTGGTCTGTGACATGCAGTCCCCTTTACTACTGATCTCACTTTATAAAAATTATTACTTTTTTTATTTTTCAAAACATTTCCAACTGATTTGGGCATATTTTGAACACTGAATGTACAGTATATATCAGTGGTTACCTTCTAACTAACCGTTTCTGCACAAGTTATTGAAAAATATTGCACAGATTCTAGTTCTCCACTGCTGTTATAATATCTGCACAAATTTCAATGTTAGTCAGACTGTTTTAAGAGATACTGTTTTATTAATAGACTGAATATAGAATTTTTCATATTGAAACTGTTTCTAACCTCTTGCACATACAGTGTAAAAGTCAATTTCCACTTTTGTAGGTTAATACTGCATCTAAATTCTCTCTTTCTACTTCCATTTCTAGTACAAGTTTAAAGTTTATGTTAAATACTCAATTTCTAGTTTAAAATGTATATTTTGTATTCTGTTTATATACTTTTTGTTCTATATGGCCTATTTCTTCTTGCCCTATTTGTGTAAACTGGAGCCATGTCGTCTCGTCTCTCTGTATGTCTGTACAATATATAGCAGAGATGACAAAGTTTACTTTGACTTTGACTTTGATCTTTATGAATAATGAATTTAATGCAAATATCTAAAAAGTAATACAAAAAATAGTCCCTCCAACGCTTAGTCTGAGTGGTGGTCCTTGGGACAGAACCAGTTGTATCATAATGACATTGCTTGGTGATTTTCTGGCTGTGGCATAAAAATTCAGTAGCAACTATAGCTGCCCAATCTGCGATCCATGCCCAATCTGCGTGCAATGTGAAGTAATTTAGAAAAATTGATTGCATGCATCGTGATGCATTGCAATGCATCAAGATATCGAATCGAATCGCTGACGTGATAATCGGAATCGAATCGAATCGTAAGACCAGTGAAAGTTCACGCCTCTAATACAGAGGGATCAGGTCTTGTCTTGATCGTGCCACTGAAAACGTTGTGCATCATTAATAAGTGTCCGTGTGAAACACAAGCGAAGGATGCTGTAGCGAGTGAAATGAAGCTTCGATTGTAGAAAAACTGGCTCAACCATTTTTTGGAATCAAATTATTCGAGTTATTCCAATAATCGTTTCAGCTCTATAGGTTAGTGTAAATTTTAAAATGGTTTATGGTGTTTATTTGCCGTTATTGTTGAGTTGATGTGTTAATTTGATGCTTAAACATTTATCAGAGCTTGAACTGGTTTGCCAAGCAGTTTTGACACTAAAACCATTGTATGGTGTCTACAACAGATGTACTGCTAAACACAGTTAAATTGTTTGTTATACCCCAGCTAAAGGTGGCCAACTAAAGCTAGTTTGGTGGGCCAAACTGTTTCTCCCCTGTAGGAAAGCACATCTAGCCCTGCTACTTCCATGACCCTGGCCATACTCCATGCATGTATGCCTCCAGTGCTGGAAGGCTACCAGTGTTGTTGACTCACTCCAGTGTCAGATACCATTTAATTAACAAGCTAGTCATAAAGCAAAGGGGGTCAACAGTTTGTCTTGCTCCATTAAAATGTGTTAGCATTAACATGTGGTATGCCTCTTCAGGACTGCAGGGCAGTCTTCTAATCATCACCATAAAGACCATAACCACAGTGTCTTTGTCTGATTGATTAACACTGTGTGCTGTATGCAGAAACCATTCCCCAAGCTTTGCTCTTACAAGCAATGGATTATTTCATCCTCCTCAGATGGCGCATTGTTCATTAAAGTTAGAAAATCTTTCAGAGGACACATTTATCTTTCTGGGAACACTCTGTATTGAGTGGTACAGAGTGGAGGTCAGAGTATGAGGATTTATGTCTGAAAATGCAGAGTTCAAAATTATGCCCAAAATGTTGGTTCTCTTGCCTTTACACACACGAGCCTTAATGAAGTTCCATTCTTAATCCATAGACTTTAATATGGAGTTGGCCCAACTCTTCTGGTAAGGCTCTTCAAATGGTTCAGGAGTGTGTTTGAGAATTTTTGGACCATACACCCAGAAGAGTATTTGCTCTGGGTGTTAACGGCCTAGTGGTAGGACACTTGCCTGTGGACCAAGAGGTTGAGGGTTGGAATCTGACCTCTGGCACTACCAATACTGACCAAGACCCTTAACCCTAAATTGCTCTCAGGGGAACTGTCCATGAAATTAGGAAATTTAGATTGTCTGCTAAATACCATAAATGTGAAGTCAGCTACTGATGTTCAATGTGAAGGCCTGCCACCCAGTGTCTGCTCTATTTTATCCCAAATGTGTTCTATCGGGTTGTGGCCAGGGCACTGGTATCCAGGAAGGGGCCATCCCCAAAATGTTGCTATTAATATTTATTAATTGTTAACATTAACATTATTAATCACGCACAACATTTTCAGTGGCCCGATCAAGACAAGATCTGATCCCTCTGTATGTGAAAGTATTTGTGACATATTCCGTGCACAAAAACCAAAGTAAATGCGTTAAAATGCATAAATGACATTTTTTGCGATGTAAACACGCACGCTGTTTGTGGTGCGTGAGCGCCGTTGCTCGCTAAAACACTTGGTTCAGTTCAAACGTCCCTTTATTACAGACAAAACCCACATTATAACAGATAAATAACTACTCAAAATAAAGCCATTTATTTAAATTTTTCCATATATTTTACATAGTTTATTCCGGAAAGCGCACTTAACGCTTTATTGTGACGAGGCTCCAGAAAGGCCAACAGCAGCTCATTTTATAGACCAAACTGGTTCAAAATTACCCAGAACTTCAGTATTTCCTCATTTTCAGTTGATCAATTTTATAATGTTATAGTGTAATCAATAGGAAAGAAGAAATATAGAACATTTTTAAATCAAAAAATGTTATTCTATATTCTGATGGATACCAATTGGATAAAGAAGTGTTAGAATGTTAAGCCATAGAATGCATAATAAAAACTCTGCAACTCAGCAATAAAACAATGTTCTTATTACTTATAGTAGTTATGTCTACAGTTTCAATACTTTTATTTGACGTAAAGCAAAAAAAAAAAGTTTTCATCAGAAATGTGCTGATTTCATAACTGTGTCTGCATTTACAAACTATGACATATTTGAGTAGTGCAGGGCGTCCTGAACACAACAACATAAAGTGTGTATGGGTAAATTCTACTCACCCACTAGAATAAGCCTAAAAACAAAGGTATTGTCTTTTTTCTTTAAAAAACCTAAATAATTTATCTGATTACTCGATTAATAGATGAAAAAATAGAATACTCGATTACAAAAACAATCAATAGTTGCAGCTCTAATGCTGAAGCATTACAAGTTCCTTAACCCCTGAAAAATAACAACCACTGGAACAGCAGAATTCAATTATTTCGAGGGGTGTCCCAATACTTTTGGCAGTTTAGTGTATGACGTTTGTCTTATCCTAGATCAAGATAGAACAGATATTTCGGTTGAAGAAAAAAAGCAAGGCAACTTTATAAGGACTTGACACAGCCGTATACTTATATTTCTATATACCTAGATATGTATGTGTTCATGAAATACAAAAAAAACAAAAAAATTATCAAATATGAAAGACACTGCCAAATTGCTTTTGCATGTTTCATCTGTACACCACTGTGTTATTGCACACTTTTAATCCATTCACCTCATTTGAAAGTCAGTGTAAACTGAATGGTGTGATGATGTTGAGGGAGGGTGCAGAGACTCAAACCTCACATAGCACACAACAATGCCCACAGCTCACTTAAAGCTTCTTGTCAAAGTCTAGTGGTCTACTGCTCAAGCCCCCAATTATCTCCCAGTCCTCCTTTTCTTGTCCCAGAGTCTTACTGTTGTACTAAACATGGCGTAGGTGTAATTAGGACTGCATGCCCTTTTGCCTCCCACACACTCTTAGACATTTAGAAAAGGGCCTCTCTCGTCAGCTCCCATTAAACCGCCTGATGCTTGCAGTAGAGGCTGCACTCAACGACAGCCAGAAGAGGTGGGGAAGTCAGAGGGATGAAGTGATGACTATTCACACACCATCCTGTGCTCTGGACTGCAAAGAGGCGCTCATCTGTAGCAGAGTTTCTATAATACATGTTAGTAACCACTGTTTCTCCTACAGCACTATTAAGGTAATCCATGTGTCAGTCTGGGTCACGTGATGTGAGTATATTTTGGACTGGGGCATTGTAAGGAGATGCTTGAACGATCACGTTCATGTAGCAGCTTATTGGATTAGAGCAATTTCTTCATGGCAAGAGAATAGAGCATGTTTTTTTGCCCCCTCCTGAATGTGTCAGACAGCCACGGGCAGTCAGATAGATGTGCTATTAATTGAGCATTCGAGTAAATGTTCAGCCATGCAGTCAGTTCTGGAGGGCGATGCCAGGGTATGTCATTATGGCCAACAGAATCTTTGCAGAAAGCACACGCTACCATCATAGAGGATAAAATCTTGTAAACAGATTAAGTGAAATTCTACTACAATAACGGCACAGGCACAAGTTGGTGAAGTGTTGCCGGACTGTCTTTGCTTGAGCGCCTTTTAGTGTCACGTTTAGATTACAAAAGGAACACTGAGTGCTCAGAGGCTCTGCAGACCACCAACGGCTCACCAGTTTATTTAGTTTGTGCAATTAGTGTTTTACACATCTTCTGGGTTTAGCCGGAGGACCATCCCGCATTCCTGCAATCAAGCACAGTATGGGCTGCCATTATAGAAATGTACACAGGAGATTTTACTCTGTGCAGAGTGATTCAAACAATCGCCTTGCGCTTGTGTGTAATGGTGGTCAAAGAAGAGCAAAAAGCCTGCAGACATGCCCATGTGAAGAAGCAAAATCTTCACAGAATTGCCTTTTTGGTAGTAAATGAAGCCCTGGAGAGCTGTTTCTGTCCGTTTGAATCAGTTTTAGTGTGGTATAGTGGACCAGGCATAGTTACAGAGAAAGTTGTGCACTGGTGGAGAGGGCTGCAGGCTGAACCATTGTGTGGAATGTGTGTGTGTGATGGAATAGTAGTTGTGCTTTGTGATTTCAAGCAGGAACCTCTGAGATGTCGTTCAGGCAGACATGTGATACAGCGCAATTGAACAACATAGTAACTGAGGTGCATGTGCTTACTTTTTCATAGAGAGGTGGCTCATAGGAGGCTGATTGATCTGTCTATATATATCTTTCTAGCTTCCCCTCTCTTCCCATTGTGATCATCCCACTTCTCTGCTAATTGAACTTCATGCCCGTGCCGTGACTGTCACATTCACTGTGGTATAATAGGTTATTGACAGGATGTACAGAGTGGCCCAGAGCATTTTAATGATGAAATAGGACAAGGTCACCATTGCCCAGTGTTACCAGCTGCTCCTGACTTGGGTTAAACTACAGTAAGAAGAAGTCACCCAGTGCCCCCACAGATCTTAATTGTTAAATTTGTTACGCTGGCTAATTTATTTTAATTCCTGAAGAGGAATGCTGTCACTTTGTGTTTTCTTCCTCTCTAGGAAATCTCTTACTTCCACAGTGAAGAAAAAAATTCTTCATGGTTTAAACACACTGTTCTGGGATTTAAACTGTAGACTTGTTTATCTGTATTGCCAAGCATTACTGTTAGCTGATTGAAGCTATATCAATAGGATTTAGAAAAAGAGCACTTTTTAATTGGGGGAAAAGTCCCTCAGGACTGATAATGAGGGTTCCTACTGTGATCCTATGCCAACACAACTGAGCACAGTTTCATTAGAGGATCAATGAGAACTGATTATTCCTCTTCAATATGGAAAGTGCATCCCCTGGAAAAAGTTGTGCAACATCCATTGTTGTGTAATAGTCCCTGAATTGTAGTGCTTTCATATGACATTGCATGTTTCAGACAGTGTGTGCTGTTGAAACTGGATTTTTATTCTCTTTTAGGTTTCCTATTCCATATGTTAACTGCAATTAACATACCAGAATCAGATTTATGTCTGGATCTTTGGTTTTTTGCTGCCCTCTCCATTTTGCAGTTTGACAAAAAACATTTTACAGACATAATTTTTGATCCACTTAACATAAAAATGTGATATATTGGCTGATTTGTGCAAAAATACTCTACTCTCTCATTCTAATGTGGTTTGTGTGATCAGCATGAACTCACCCCTTATGCACTGCTGTCCATTTGGTTGCCGTCCCTTTCGGCAGCAACATGCGAGGGCTTGGCAATGCACTGTGTCACAGTAATTAGCTGAGCTGTGTTTTCTCTCTGTTTTCTGAACCCTCTTATTTTTTCTTCTATCTACTAAATATTTAAAAATGACTGATTTTGGCTGTGTCAGTTCAATAGTAAACAAGTCCAGGATCTGAGACTGATCCTGGGTCCAGGATTAGGGACCAAGTGCATACCCTCTGTAATAGATACAGTCTTAATTATATCATTAAATATGTTGAGACTGGGGCTCAGCATGTACTTAGGCAGGAGGTTTGGCGGCAAAGACTTAATCCCTAGCATCTGTGATCTCTCTCTCTCTCTCTCTCTGTGCCCTGGAGCCAGCAACCTTACTCCTCTATTCTCCTTGTATTCAGTCGTCAGTGACCCACATACCCAGCTTGCTGTGTATAAACACCTGTGCTTCCTAGTCCGGAGTCCACAACTGGAGGCACATCTGCACCATGGAATGTTGAAATCCCACACAGACACATACACATACACAAATATACAGCCTTTCATCTCCAAGTGTCTAACACCTGCTATTAACACTCTGGTGTGTCATTGCCACCAGAGGCAATGATACAGGTAATTGTGATAGTGATAGAAAGTGAGTAAGACAGTAGAGGGGAAATGGTTGCATGTGCATGAAAGTACAGCAAATACATATTATGTAAGTGTGGCACCCTATGTAAGTTATGGCAGATTTCATATGGGACCATGGTCATCCACCTTACATTTTGCAGACACTCTTATCCAGAGCAACTTCCACTTTTCCTCATTTCAGGGACAATTTCCCTGTGAGCAATTCAGGATTAAGGGTATTGCTCAGGGACCCAATGATGGTAAAGCTAGAAGTAGAATTTGAACCCATGGCCTCTTGGTCCAGAGATGAGCATCCTAACCACTAGGCCCCACAGTAGGGATTTCCATTATCATTCACCAATTCACATTGGTTCACGGGGTAAGAAGTTCACAATGCGAGTGCCCGACTTAAGTACATGTCCGGTCCAACCAGGAAAGAACCTGAAATGTATTGTTTGTAGCAGCAGCTCTGCATGGATAAAATCAATAATTTAATATTTGGATATATAAATGTCTGCATGTTCTCTAACTTACACTGCTTCTAATGGTCCGTTCTCGTCGCGTTTTGTGTGAGTTTGATGTGTGTCCATTGATAACATATTGGTGTATTATGGATAGGAAAGAGATACCCAGCAAACAGGGAACATATCCCAGATAGTTAATGGACGTTTGCACTGTCCGCTAAACATTCCAATTACAACAATCTCTGAAGGGCATTCCTGGGACGTTCTTGTTACATCCCTGTGTGAAGTTCTGAAGGACAATTTTTAAAGAGAGATGGACAATGTGACAAGGGGGAATGCATTTTTTAGAATGTGCTGTGCTGCTGTGATGTACATAGGTAGCATGACCGATCTAAACCCTCAGCTAAGGTGGCGACATGAAGTGAATAGCGAGACCTCTGCCTCCTCCATAATAACCTAGGCATCAGTCATATCAATATCTTCATTGGAGATACCCATGGAGTCTGTGCCAAACATATGATTTATTTGCATAAAAATATTAACGTGTTAGTTTCCAGATTAATTTTGTGTTCCCAACCATATGTTCTGAGATCATTTCTGCAAAATTGCTTCTCTGCATGTACTGTAAATAGCTTTAAAATGTATGCAGCTCCCTGAGAAAAAAGAACCAAAAACTTGAATATTTGGTCAGATAAGGGTTGCAGCTGTGAAACTGCCACACTTCACACTTCATTTTCAATATAATTCATTTGCCTTGTCATACTCCTGATCTAACTGCCATAACTGATGCCGTAGCCGTCTTTGTTTGTAAGGACATTGAGCCTACAGAACTTTGACACGTCTTATAATTTTCTGCCTGCTTAAGAGCCGAATGCCTCAGATAAAGCCATCTATATTGAAATTCATAGGGTCATATTCTCTGGCATTGAATGTAGGGCTGCGGCTATTGATTGAGTATTTTATTGATTTTTTTCATCGATTAATCAAGTAAAAAAACAGAAAAAGACAAGTCAAAAAAATGTACAACCATTTGGCTCTTATTTCTGAATGTTCCATTTTTGAAATTAAAATTAAACTTATTTGTTGCACTTAGTGCATTTAACTTCAGTGCCATCTGAAACAAATACTTACTTAGCCTATGTGTGTGTGTGTGTGTACCATGTTTTTATGTGTTGTGGGGACCTTTTTGGGCCTTTTTGTCCCCTAATATCACTTTTATTGTTTTTTTATGGCTTATGATTAGAAAATGTGCTTGTTTTATTTGAGAAGCTAAAAGAGGTAAAAGATGTGCTTTTGGTTACTGAGGTTAAGGTTAGGGTTAGGATTAGGTGTAAAATTATGTACTTTAATTATTATGGGAGTCTATGGAAAGACCTCACAAAGATAGTAGTACAAGACTGTGTATGCGTGCGTGCGCGTGTGTGCATGTGCGTACGTGCGTGTGTGTGTGTGTAGCCATGAACATCGACTCACATTCTTAACTAGCCAATACCACTAACATTTACCGTGCGTTTTTACTACCGTTCAAAGTGAAAAGTCAAGTCAAAGTAAACTTTGTCATCTCTACCATTTCAAGTATATAGAGAGACAAGATGGCATGGCTTCAGTTTCTACAGTACAAAGAACAAATAAGGCACATGGAGTAAGCAAATATATAAATACAAACAAGGCACATACAGTAAGTAAAAAATATATATATACATAAACTATAAAATATAAAAACTCTAAACTAGAGGTAGAAAAAAGTGTGAAAATTCTAAACATGCTATCTATTAAATAAAGTGGCAGCAGTCAAGTAGAGAAAACTAAAACCGGTAATGTTCAGTAACACGTGCCAGTATCGTAACAGTCAAGTAGGGAGAAATTACAATCAGTAGTATGAGCAAATAATGTTTCACAAAATTACAATCAGTAATATGTGCAAGTAGTGTTTCAGTAATATATGCAAATATTGTTACAGTAGTCAAGTGGAGAGAAGTACAGTTTCAACTATACAACTTCAATCATGGAATACAGTTCTACCTTTTTGCAGTACATGTACTCAGATTAGCAGCAGTATACTCTGAGTTGGGAAAAAGCTGTCACGCAGTCTGGTGGATCAGGCCCCAATGCTGTGATTGCGTCTGCCTTATGGGAGCAGAGTAAAGAGTCCATGTGAGGGGATGTGTGAGGTCACAAACAATGCGGAGGCCTTCCTAATGCAGCGCTTGTTCATCTCTAATCTCTATTGGCGATCACTGTTCCGTGGTCCCAGACCTTGGAGATTCTTTGACTTTTTTTGATTTCTGTTTCCTCCATCTCACCTCATAGACAGTAGTCTTGCCCAGTCTTGTCTTGAATGCGCCACTGAAACCATTGTACGTCACTAATAAGTGTCTATGTGAAACACAAGCGCCGCATGCTCTAGTGAGTGACGTATTCAACTAAGCTTCAGTTCCCCCCAAAAATTACCTTGACCATTTTGAATTATTTGAATAATCATTTCAGCCGCAATTGGATGTATTACACTGAATCACATTATGTTTAAGCACTGCATCGCAAAACAGGATTAATCGTATTGTAGTGCATTAGTGATAGAGGTATATGTGCCTCGAGAGATCGTGGCTGTCTCAAACAGCCTCATGAAGATAAATTCTGTTTCACATGTACCTGCTGTGCAGGTACTATATCAAAGTAGTACTCCTGGTTAATTTTGTTTGAGTGATGATACTTTGAATGTACAGTATCTCTCTAGTGATAGTTTTTATTGAATGTTGCAAACCTTTCAAAAAGAAATTGGAGGTCAAAATCTAAATATTGCCTATTAAGACATTGTAAGTACATTCACAAAGCAGACGGAATCTTTACAAATTGTTTCCGATTTTATTAATGATGGTTTTAGGAATCTGATTACAGTGATTGTCTCACATTAGAATGCAGTTTCACAGCGGCAGAAGAAAACGGGGAAAAAAACACTAACATTGACTAATTAAATGTACTCCGGAGTACATCAGACACAAACAGACTTTGAGAGAGAAAAGCTCTTGTTTCAAACCTCAATGAAAACAATGGCTATTTTCTTATAATCAGGTCACTAAGTCCTAGAGGAAGCAAGACATATAAACAAAAAATACTAGTTGGTAACTTATTTAGGGAAAGTACCCATGCAAATATACAGCATTTATCAATCAAAGACCTTGACCTGCTTTACGTTGGTGATTTGCTATTATAGGATATCAAAAGTTTAAATAAAGCTGAACCTGTTTGGCAAAGCTGATCTGGCAGTGATACTGCCTTTAAGTAGTTCAAAACACCAATTTGGAGCGATATAAATTAGACTTTACAGATGAGCTAACTTTATAGACCACTGACCAACTGGTTTCAGTGGCTTGGCTGGGATGTTTTTTCCTGCCGGGACACACAGCTCAGAAAAGTGTTCAGTAAAGGTTTGCGAGTGACCTAGCACTGATCCTTCATACTACTCTTTGCAACACTCATCTCCTCCAGGCTTCAGCGCAACTATGCACGACTGGGCATGGGGAAGACAGGTCAGAGTAATTTACCTGACATTCCTGTCAGATGAAAACCTAATGGAAGACAGTTAACCCCCATGCTACCTCTGTTATTACAGCACAATCTCCTTCTCCTTTCTATTCTTAATGTATAACTTTTAAGTTTTCTGAGAGCTCTTATAGAAACTAGACAGATATTTCTCTATAAAAACTACATATATTTGAAACTATATATATTCTCTATATTGTTGGTTTGATGTTGACCACATGTCTAAAAGTTTGTTTGTTAGGCAGGTCTGGCACCAAAAGAAGCATAGAGGTCTGCAAAACACTTCTTGAGGTCATATGTTGAATCAAGCCTTATGAACCATTTTAGATGGTGACCAAGCAAAGTGTTTTTGATAATCTTGAATATTATGACATACGGACAAGAACATAAATTATAAAAAGGATACAGTATTTTCGTTACAGTTAGGCCTATCCTTACTTAATGTACAGATCTGTATCTCCCTTTAGAGATGCAGCTATCCTCTCACTTCTCCATAGACTAATAAAGCATGATTCATAATTTGACACAGAGGATCACTTTTTCAACACTGATTCACTGCTGCTTCCTGCAGAGACAGATTGATTAGCACCGACTTGATTGGAGACATGAAGCAACACTATGTTATCTGGAGCGAGATGATATCCATGACAGGCCAGGAGCAAAAACCAGAAGATACAGTAGACAGCATTTTGGCACAAATTGTGTTTCCTCCACAAACTGTGTCTCCATGGGGTGTTTGCTCATTCACAGGCATCATAACAAAGATGAGAGATGCTGCTTTTACGCACTCTACACTTTATTATTTGGTGATGTCTAGTTGGTTATTTTAGTTTAGTTTTACTTTACTTACTCTGTTTAATGCAGTTATTACATCATTTTACAGTCCAGTTCTCTGACACAACTAGTGATGAATTATTCATGTTTAAGTTTATTAACTATTAATGATATTAAACAACATTTCACATTTATAAAGTTCCTTGGCTAAGAAAAACTACTTAAGAATTGTTATTCCGTGTGTCAATATGGACCCACAGGAGTGAATGAATTAATGTGGTGAGCATGGAGGTTTTTTCTTGATAGAGTTTGTGCTCTATTGTGTCTTTCTTTGAAGAGTTCAACACAGCTCAGTCCACAAAGAATTTTAGAGCTTGATCTTTGAACACAAAATGTACTTCCATGAACATATTCTTGATGACACAAAAGAATAGGTCTTCTAGAGTAGGTCCCAGATTAACTATGTTGCTGTTACAGTTGGTATACTAACTAAAAAAGGACTATAAATAAATACACAGATTAATTTTCATTTATTCCATGATCAGTCTTTGAGGATTTGTTTATGAAGTCATGATGACTTTAGAGTTAAATTATATTTCATTATTTTGTCACTAACTAATTAAATTATCAATTTTAATTAAAGTGAGGTGAAAGTGAGTGATTATTTGTCTTGTGAACACAGCACAGCACACAGTGCACCACAATGAAATGTGAACTCCGTATTTTACCCATCTGTGAAGGAACAGTGGGCAGCTAACAAGGGCAGCTCCCGGGGAGCAGTGCTTGGGGACGGTACCTTGCTCATTAGTACCTCCGTTGTAACTTTACCGGTCCTGGATTCAAATCTGATCATCGGGCAAACACCCCACCATTACGCCACCAACTGCCCCATTAAATTTAATTAATTAAATTATTCATCAGTTATTTCTTATTATGTACAAACAAACTTGTCACGCTTAACTTGACTGCTTTGCTGCTATTACATACCTCATATCGTTGTTACGATAACTATACTGTAAATTTATCCATGTTATTATATGCTGCCAATACATACCTCTTATTGTTACGATAACTTATACTGGTTGCCACTTCAATGTACAATGCTGCAGCTGCACTTGGCACTTTAAAAATCATCTCTTTGCACCTGTCCTGCCCTAGCACATTTACATTTACAATTTTTACATTGTTTACATTCTCAGATTTGCACATTTAACTTTATTTAACTTTATGTTCCTTATGTTCCTTATTGTATAATGTATAGTTTTATTTTTGTCCTGTTACCCCAACCTCCGTATTTAAGTTAGTATTTATGTTTGTAAGTTTGTATTGCGTCTCTATCTTCCTTGTCTATTGCACAGTTAAAGAGCGGATCAGGATACATTTCACTGCTTGTTGTACATGTATAACTTGCACGTGACAAATAAAGAATCTTGAATCTTGAATCTTGTTAAAAAAGAAACCTTTTCCCAGACAGCACTGTTTAAGGTTCTAAGACTAAATGTCTATGCTTATATAAGAAAGATCTGTGTTCCAAACAACCAAATGCTGCAAACTTTCAGTTCGCATAGTTTCAAGCCATGCAAAAGAAGCGCTTCTTGCTTGAGCCCTTGAGCTTTTTTTTTTTTTTTGTGCCTCCCCTTTGCTCCTGAAGGAGACCTGGGGAATTTCTGTCCTATCACAGACCTTTCATCTTTGCCTGCACATTATAATAGTACAGTTGTCATGATTTAATAGCACATTTACATTAGACCAGCACCCTTATTAATAATGTATTGTTCAAATGCATAATAAGCAATGAGCATATATGCATTTTTTGTGAATCTTCAGTTTGACACACTTTTCACACTTTTTTTGTTTTAGAAACTACTTCCAACTATGTGTGCCTGTTTCTCTTTGCTTTTTGAGTGCAGACTTGCAGTTCCTATAGCAGTCAGTATTAGAGCTAGGGCAGGGCCAGAGTGGAGCTAATTTCGGCCTGGGAGTTTCATGCCTCTGATCAGCCCACTTTTTTCAGGGCGGAGGAAAGAGTTAAATAAAGTAATGGTCCAGTTCTTACTATGCTGAAGTTTTTATTATTAACCTGTTTCAACATATGTAGAAGTGTGTGAGCAAAACAGGAGTTCAAGAAATAATGAATTAAAATGCATATGATGCATATACTTACTGAGGCATGTTGCATTATTGTCTAAGATTTGATTAGAACTGTAAAATGCATCAACAGCATCAACTGCTACTAAGAAGTGCACTATTTTCTGCAGCTTTTATTTACTACATCTTCCAAGAAATTTGTTTTTTAAAGATCATATATTTATTTTAACATTTGCAAACTCACTGATTTGATTATACAAAAGGTTAATATTCAAATTGATTTGATATTTTGCCTCACAATAGGTTGACAATGTAAGATTCAATAGCCTATTAACCAAATAATTACCGAAAAGTTCTCCCTCTCTACTTTTTGCCAGATGTGTTTATCCTCTTGAAAACAATCTTTGTGATCTTGGCACATTTGACTGCATCCTCATCCAGTGCTCATCTTTTTTTTTAAGATGGCCTTTTCATCTCTTCCTGGCCTCTTACCATTTATTCTGTGAAGTTTATGGCTAAAAAGTCAGGTTGTTGATGGTGGTCGCACCCATGTAATATATAGTCTTCAGAAGCTGTAGAATGTGAATTGTAAAAGATACTGAGATTAATGCAGTTAAATTAAATTATTTTGCTTTCCAAAAGTTAGGCAGGTCACTGGAAATACTCCTGAATCTACCGGTTAGACAGTTATGCTATGGCACTATTAGCAGAGAGTCCTAGTCCTAGCATAGCATAACAGGGCAACACACAGCAGGGATGGAGTGGAGCATTGCCCAGATGCTGTTTGTATGCCTGCTGTCACAGCGTCGCTTGCAGCTGACCTGTGACACATGGGGTATGAGGAGGGTCAGAAGTGGATGAATTCAGCGCTGCACTCCTGAGGGGAGAAATCTGAAACACATGGTGCAATTCTGCAGTCACTTCTGATATCCTCTCTTTCCACACACTCCCTTTAAAGCTTGCTAGAGAATTTCAACAACAGGGTGAGGAAGTTACTGGGGGGTTGGACAGTGCTCACATCTCTTTCTCTACACACACACACACACACACACACAGTGTCGTGTCTTGGGATGTGATCTCAATAACTCTTTCTTACCTAGTCCATAATTATTCTATGCCCATTTAATAAAACATTTGTCTCATTTTAAGCAAACTGTAAAGTTTTGTAAAACCATGAAATTGCTGTTCTCCTCAAACTGTTAAATAGTAGTTTTCTTTGTTTTCTAAATTTTTTACATAACAATCTATTTGGCCACAGAGTATTGCACATCTGATGCCATATCTTGTTTGTGTTAGTCATCTGCTAGTACTTAATAACCGTGACTGTGATCATGATCATAGACTGGTGTCTCTTATACATCATACCAACACCTACTATGACAATCTCACTGGCTTATTATTTTATTATCAACTGGTCACCTTAATTTCATCTTATTCTCTGGTGATGAACATGGTAAATTGTAACAGATCAGTGTATTCTCTAGATTCAGTTGGAGAAAGGTGTTGTCTGCAGTGTTGAGATGAATAACTTTCTATGTAATTGTATTCAGACGGATTTTTGTCTGATTCCAGTTTAAAATCGGCCTGTGGTGTTTTACAGTGAGGTTTGGGTGCCATGTGTGCACAGATGGTTCCATGCACACACTTCCAACAAGGTGCTACAGCAATCTACACACCCCTCCACATACACAACACACTCAAGTAAAATGTGTCATGCCAATGGCATCTTTTTAGCTATACACAAACACACAGACCCTGAGAAGTTGTGGTTACATAGGTTGTCTGCTGTGGGTCTTGCTGGGAAAGTTTAAATAGTGTTGCACATTTTGTTTATGCTGATTTATTTTCAGTTTGAGGACAGAAATAAAGAGAATATTTTGATTGCCAGCAGCAGAGATTTTTGAAGTGATAATGATTTTAGAGCTCACCCCTGAGAATGCATGTTGGCACGCACACTTCACATACACACAAACAAGCATGGAAGACAAATAAATTCAGTATTAGGTTCTCCTGGTGCATTTAGAGTTTTTTATTTGGGTTAAGACTTGAAGGAGCGGTGTATATTTTAAACCATTTTTGGCCCTTCCTGAGCTCTCATTTTTAATTACACTACGGAAGTCAATTCTCAGGTTGAAATGGTGCCTGAATGGGGCGTGAAATTGCTGCAGTGTATTTTGGAGCTGTTATCTTGGGTGAGCTTTAGCTGAACACACATATTTGCGGTGAGTAACAAGTCCAACCTTTGAAGTTTTGCTCCTAGCTACCGCAAGGGGCCTCTTTGATGTTTTCTGCCTGGTGTTTCTATGGGGAGAGTCTTGAGAGAAAGAGAGAGAGAGAGGATAATATATTGGATACCTCCAGGTCTGAATGCACATAGGTTAAAAACTTTGGATGTGCTGTCATCTTTTACAGTGCAGGATTGACAAAGTGATTTAAGGTCCAAAAAAACTGTGGGACATTGCAGCAGCATCATTAGAGAGACTGACCTAGTATCATATAATGCAGGGAGAGTCTAATCTAGACAGCAGGTTTTACTGTGAGTACAGCAATTCAGTTCAATTGAAATTTATTTATATAGCGCTCCTAACAACAGTCATTGTCACAGAGCACTTTACATATAACCGGCCTAAAACTGCACAATGTGATGTCAAAATCAATCGCTTTTAGTGAGTGATTATTTATCATTGTGAACACAACACAGCACAGCACACAGTGCACCACAACAAAATGTGACCTCTGCATTTAACCCATCTGTGCTCTGCAGCTAACAAGCGCGCGGGGAGCAGTGCTTGGGGACGGTACCTTGCTCATAAGTACCTCAGTGGTAACTTTACCGGCCCTGGATTTGAACATGTGACCTTGTGAACTCTTTAAAGTTCTAAAACTTAAAAAAGAAGTAAGCACACTTCTATGTACCTACAGTATTCTTAAACTATTATTACTATATTTATTGGAAAAATAAACTGAAGTGATTTAGATGCAAAAGCACTTCATCACAGACCAAAGTCGTGAGGTATCTGACGTTCTTTGTAACCAAGAGTCACATGCTGCTAACCAGGTCATGTCATGCAGAGTTATGTTTAAAAGTTGGACTTCTGTGTGGTGTTTCTATCACTCTCATATTTTTGTGTGTTCACTCAGCCAAGACTTCTTTCTGCTCCCTCCCTCAGTCTTCCTGCACAGGCTGCTGTTTGAATCTCTGTCTGGTGCTTCATCTGCATGTTTACGTCCTCAGTCACCTCTTTGTGTGTCTCTACATGTTCAGATTAAGCATATGCTTTCACAGTTGTCTGTGATGCTCTCAGTAGGGAAAAAGTAGTTTTAGATGATTAGCCAGTAGGTTTCTGAATCAACGCTACTTAGTGAGCTCAGAAGGGAACTTCCAGTGAATCACTATTGCTGCAGCATGTATTTTATAGCTTGTTGTGCTACCTGCTTTGTAACATGGCTTCATAACAATGCTACATATTGTCTGTCCCAAAAAATAAGTTTGAAAAATAAACATCTCGTTGCCATCTATGAAGTTGTTTTAATGAATCCTCACCGTCCCCCTTGAAATTTAAACTATCCATGGCCTCAAGTGGTTGGGATTTTCCATTTCCATTGGGGAGTAACGAATAACTGATTTCCCACTCTGTAGCCCATCTGTTCTCTCTGACCTCACTTAAAAAGGTAGTCTGCCCTCTGGGCTTCAAACCACAGCAGCCGGCCAGCACTTTCCACTGTCCTCGCTAGGATTTTTGGGAGTTAGGCCAGTGCCTGACAGAATATGTTCTGCCAACTAACCACCAACCCTCCACCTTGGTCATGCCATTCCCTGTGTCAGTCGATATAGATACTATGTCAAACAACACTCCTGAAATATCATCTTGCACTGATTGAGACAAATTTATTCAAAGAAAAACCATCGAAAAATAAATCTAAACAATTTGGGCAGCATGGTGGGGCAGTGGTTAGCGCTGCTGCCTCAAAGCGAGAAAGTCCTGGGTTCGAGGCCCAGGTCAGCCTTAGGGCCTTTCTGTGTGGAGTTTGCATGCTCTCCCCGTGCTCTCGCATGTTTCCCGCGGGTGCTCCGGTTTCCTCCCACAGTCCAAAGGCATGTAATATAGGTTAATTGGCAACTGTAAATTGGCCCCATAAGGTGTGAATGTGTGTGTGACTGTGTGAGTGTGTGTGCCCTGTGGTGTATTGGTGCCTGCCCAGGGTTGTTCCCCGCCTTGCGCCCGTAAGTTCCCAGGATAGGCTCCGAGCCCCCCCACCCCCCATGACCCCAGTTGGGATTAAGCGGTTCAGATAATATATGAATAAATGAATGAATGAATGAAAAAAACACAATTGTTGGCAGCCCTGCATTTAACACTTTGTAGAACCTCCCTTTGCCTATAAAACAGCTTGGAGTCTTGTAAACTTTTATAACATTGGATAATACAAAGCAAGGCATCTGAGAGCATTCTTCTTTACAGAACCATTATCCTGCTGGAAGTTCCAATGATGATGATCCTGTTTTAGTTTCTTGGTGGAGGCAGCCAGGTTTGGATTATAAAGGCAAAGTCAGAGTCTTTAAAGGCGAAACAAACCCACAATATTATAGAATTTCTCCCATGTTTTGCAGGTAGGATATGGTTCTTTTCATTATAGCCCCATTTTTTTACTACAAACCCACATTGAGTGTTTTTATTTCATCATAATACACGGTTATAGTCAAAGTTGTAGAAACATTTTACAAACTCCAGGCACATACATTTGTGTATGACTGACAGAAAATGCTTTTTTCTGGCATACTTTCCAAATCTGAAACTTAATTTATTGCAATTCCCCAAAGAAGATATTTTAGCCCCTTCTTATCATCCCTCTTACTGTACGTAGGTATAAAATAAACTTGTCCTCTTCCAAATTTATTACAGTACCAGTTGATGATTAACTGTAGAAATGGGTGAGCAGCTATTTTAATTGACCAGTCCTTGACCTATGAAGGGCAATTTTTACAAATTTTTATTAGGGGTGCCACCTTGCGATGAACTGAAATTCTTTTTGTATATTTCTCCTCTTTGGTGCTCAGTTTGCATCATTCACACTTGATCCGACATACATATTTTAAGATGTCTGTCTGCGTTCATGCCAAAACACAAAGCCCCCTTTTTGGGAGCTCTACGTGTGCTCCCCCTCTTGTTCTGACAGAATGCTCTTTTATGCACAACCAACAACAGAGAGTGGGCACAAGTCGACACATCTCCATTTCACAGGCCTGCACATCACCCCTTGCTTGTGTAGCGTCCAAAGAGCTGCCAGATCAAAACTGGTCTCCATACTTCTAAAAGCACTCCCAAAGTTCCTGTCATGACAGACTGAGAGAGAAAGAGTGAGTGCAGGCCCTGGGGCAAGCTGCTTCTGAACTTGCCGCATACAAAAATGTGGCAGCAGGAACGTTGACAGCTTTAGCATCTCTCCACCACTGGACTGTCAGAGGTTGCATACGCTGGCCTGAGGCTGATGGAGAGGACAATTCACCTAAACTGGACACAGATAGGCCAGGAGACGACTGTTAAAGACCTTTCATTTACGATCTACTCATCTAAAGGCATGGTTTGAAAGAAATTCAAAGGTTGTTGTTTCAGATTCATTATATTATATTAATTCACTCATTCTTTCATTATCCAACACACTGCAGGGCACACACACACTCACACAACCACATTCGCATCCACACATTACAGTGTCAATTTAGAGTCACCAATTAACCTACATTACATGCCTTTTACATGGGAGGAGACACAGGGAGAGCATACAAACTCCACACAGAAGGATCCTACGGCCGTCCCCGGGGTTCGAACCCAGGACCTTCTCACTGTGAGGCGGGAGCACTAACCACTGCGCCACAGTGCCTCCCTGTTGCTCTGTTAATACATCCTTACAGTATTTTATTACATAGTTTAAATCTAAATCAAACCCCAAAAGACCCTTTTGGTCATATGTGATCACCCTTTTCTTAAAAGGTGCGTCACACAAAATCCGCTCAGAAAGCCCCTACGATCGACCGATGATCGAACCCAGGACCTTCTCGCTATGAGGCGGCAGCTCTTACCACTGAGCCACCGTGCCGCCCTTATATTATATTATATTATATTATATTATATTATATTATATTATATTATATTATATTTAACCCGAACTTAACAATAATATGAATTACTGTGTTTTTTTAATTGCGTCTTCAAATGGATATATTGGATGGGATCTTGTGAGAATAAGGTCAGGCATTTCAGACAGCCATAAACACACACACACACTGAAGTGTGGACACTTGAAACAAAGAAAAAACCAACACAATGAGTTGATTTAAAAGAAGAAGAGCGCTTCTCTCTACTTCTCTCTTTTTCACTTCTCTCCTTTTGTCAAGCTTTACTCTGGAAGATTAGAAAGTAGAATTCTTCTTAATGGAAAGCAAAATAACCCTCAAGTGAAAGCATCTCCCTACTTGAGTGTATTTTATCTTTAATTATAAAATGTAATGAAAAACATTCCAACTGAATGGAGGAAACATTTTCTCCCACCTCCATTCATTTACAACTACTGGTGCTGCTGCTTCTCTTGCTGTTGTTGTTTTATTCACTCTCTGCCACACTTGACTGGCCTCAGACATGGAGGATAATGAAAAATCAGGGATGCAGTGAGCAATCATTCACCATAGAGAGAGAGGGAGGGTTTTTTTTCCACAGCATTGCCAGGGGGTAACTGTCTACTAGTAAAGTGAGGGTCTTTAACCAAGTGCATATGTTTTTGAGCACAAGCTCTTTTCTCTGTGCTGATGAGTGACATGCAATTACTTGCAAATGTATTTCTATTCCAAGTACAACCAGTCTCCTTACCATTGGACAAAATGCAGTCTGCTGAAAAGATGGTGGAGGCTAGTGTTTTAAGAGAGACACAGAGATGGTGCAGGATAGTCTTTGGGTGAGACATTCGCCTATGGTCCAAGAAGTTGTGGGTTCAAATCTGACTGTGTCCAGCATTTCCATCATGTTACAGCAACAGTCTCAAAGGAGCAACATGGGGTTGCTCAGGATCCATGCTCAGGATCCAGTGGTGGTAATGCATGACACAGGTAGATTTGAATTTGCAAACTCTTGTGGATTTATCTCCAAAGATGATTCTATAGTATCTGTTGTTTATCATATATAGTTAGATTTTACTATTTTTACTCAATGATTCTTATTTTTATTTGTTAGAATATTTTCAAGAGACACTTTTCCCATTGATGCATGTAATAATCTAATCATCTAATAATCTTTCAGCTTTTTAGTCACTTTTAGCCACAGTCAGTGATTGATTGAACCAAGTAGAAATGCGCTCAATACTCTTTTGTCACAACACTGGGGGACAAACGTACATTTTGTGGAAATATACATTGGTCTTTACTCAGAACACACACACTATTCTTATTTTCATTCCTCTTTAAACTTGCAATCAGCAGTTTACTGGTTAGCGTATTTTTCAAGATTGGGTTTCCTTGGACCAACTTGTGTTTCCGCACCTCGCCATTTCCTGTACCATTAGATGCTGCTCTCTGTTAATTGATGTCATATTTCACTATGACATTTCATTGCATCCTTTTGTCTTGAGTCTTCTCTTTCCTCTGGAATGTATGTTGTGCTTTTTATCCTCTGTCAGCTTTCCCCCACATCTGTGCCTCACAAGCATTTTCTCACCCCCTTGCTTTCCATGAGCCCTGTGTCTCTAGAAGATACGCACTATTACTTCTGCAGGTCTAGTGCGGGAATAGCTGAAGTCCACTGCCTGTGCTGGTCCAGCCTTACCCAGGTGCCATCTATATAGGCCACGGTATTACCCAGGGACAAAGGTAAATTGAATATGAAACCAGGTCTAGGATGTTGGGCAAAACAGCCGCATCTTAGTTGACAGTTGGGTAGGAAAGACCCGCAGGGCAAGATGGGGCAATGTAGGGTGAGGTGCATTATCATACTCTGCATGAGCTCAGCCCTGGCACCCGCTGTAAGGTGACTGGAGTTCAGCCGTGGCCTCCTTCCAGTTGACCTCCCAGCCCTCCAGGGATGCAGGCATGTCAGGGAGCCAGTGCCAGTGCTAACGCGGCTTGGCCCCTTCACCTGAGCCTGTCTGAGCCACACAGACAGCTACGCTGGCCTGGATAATTGCCAATGGAAGCACGTCAAAGTGCAGAAGAAATGCTGAGAAATGAGCGAGAGAGAGAGATGAAAGCAAGAGGAAACAGTGGGGCTTTTGTCCTGAGCTAGTATGTATTTGTTGCAGAGGTGCAAGGACACAGGATTGTCAGTTATGAACATGCGTACAGAGCTCTAGACTGCTGACTTATTGATGTCACCGCATACCTTTCTCCTTAAAACACAAATGCATTATTTAAATGGAAAGAAGAAAGACATTGAAAAAGCAAAAACAGAATCATGTTTTTCTCTCTGGAGAAAAAGGATGGTTGTGAATTTTGGTTTGTAAAGGCTTGCTGGTATGTCAGGGATCTAAAGGTGATGCTCCGGTCATGCAAACAAAAACATGGAATCTTCTTCTGCCTTTCTAGCTCTCTCATTTCCAAAGTCACTCTCTTCAACCATCTTTCTGCCTCTCTCTCATAACTTAACCAAATACGGTCTGCTATCCGATTCATGCCCTGTCTAGTATGGTACTGGAAGCTAGCATGGAACCATTAATATATAAAGCTCTCTTCATATTTTACTAGGTCTTTGTAATTACATAAAAACAGGCAAATTGAAGTGTGATGTTAGTGTACTGCTGGGTAAAATTTGTAGCGTTTCTTTTAATGTTTCTGTCTACTTTTAATCATGTTCACGCCAAAAACACACAACGTTCACCACATCACAACATAAAATAAACAAAACACATTCACAAAAAATTTATCTCTTCTTACTGAAATATAAGTAGACTGAGCCATGAGATATAAAGAGGTCCAGGGAATGAATTTCTGAACCTGAATAACCAAAGCCTACAGGTGCATAGAGGCAGGACAAAGCACACAAACAGCCTTTGGTTAGAGAACTTAACAAACACATGCTCAGTCTGTCATCAGAACGATGGCTGAAAATCAAAGCCCCTTCTTCCAGGTTAGTGAAACGTGGAGCTGAAGGCTTTACCTGCCATTGCTGGGAACTTGTTCCAGGCAGGTGTTGAAACAAGAGTGTTAAAAGCTAGAGAGGCATGTAATATGAGTCATTCTGCAGAAAATCAATCAAGCTCAGAGGATTTTCTAAAATGGTATGATCAGTTAACCCCAGAGTCTATGTACAGGTTATCACAAGGCAAAATATCTACTATCACTTTGCAGAAATTCAAGATAGTACAACATGGGTTACAGGTGTTTAACAGTCCCTTAGAAATAAGAACATAGAATTGAAAAGGGAATGAGTGTGACAGAGGTGCTGACATTTCAAAGAAGTTAAGCAGGTCACTGCTTCTTTCCTTAAGCCACAAACACATCATATAAAATCTACAAGCACTTGTCTGAAGTTCATGTCATGTTGTGAGTAAGGTCCTTAATCCAAAGTTGTTCCAGAGAGACAAAATGCAATTGCTCTGGATAAGAGAGTCTAACTGAGCTGCTAAAAAGGTCTTGTGTGATGCTTTCTGATAGACTGCCTGTCCTTTTAATTAGTCTGTGAACAGCAGTGGATACTTTGATCAAGCGTCATGATGCTGAGAGTCAGACTGCAACTCAGTCACATATGACCTTCACTGGCTCTTTAACTGAGCCTCACAGGGTTGTCCTTGCCTCTTTCTGTGTGTCTGTGTGTGTTTCATCTGCTTATTTAGTGTAGAAAAGCAGGAGTTGTCTGATATGAAACATTTTAGAGTCTAATTTTTGTGTGCATGTGTGTGTGTGTGTGTGTGTGTGTGTGTGTGTGTGTGTGTAAGTACAGTATAATCGTTCCAGTGGTTAATGCTCCTTGTTTGAGTTTATATCAACACTGTCACATTGTAGAGTGTGTGTGTCTCTTAGTTGTTAAGTGGCATTAGGGCAATGTAGTAAGTATCTCTCTCTTTCTCTCCCCTGAGAGCTGCTGCTTATCTTTCAGTGTAAAAGCTTGTGGATGTTCCAGCAGCTCAGAATGTGAGGCCAGCTGGCAAAGTCACCCTGATGCCCAGAAGGACACATAAACACACAATCACACACATATACACGCACTCACAAACACACACACACACAAACAAAACATAGACACTGGTAGCCTTAAGAGACACGCTCTTCCACAAATGCAACCAGCCCTAACAGGCTCCTTCAGCGTCCGTGTTGTCCCTGCCACTTCCCATAATGCACTTTAGACCCTGGCCATACACTTTAGCTGGAGACGGAGAGAGGGAGGAAGAGGTCAAAACCTCCTCTGGCTAAGATGCTGTGATTTTGTCTGATCCAATTAGAAGTAATGCTGTTGTGGCAATGCAAGCACACAAACACAACAAACGTTAGATATGATATATCCTCACACAAACAGTCAGACCCCAGCACACAGGAAGCCAAATTCCCCTCATGGTGAGTAGTTCTGACCCAAGGCCCACTATATTTAAGCTGAATCACTTCACCTTTCACAATTCCAGCCTGCAGCACTGTGACCCCACCAGCACCCTGCCCTTTCTCGCATGATGTTCTCTGTCATAATAAGGACAAGAAAAACACCACAATAAGCTCTGTATAACATTCATACTTCAAATTTTACAAAGGAAAGACATTTAAAATGACCAAACCCTAATCCTAGTTTCCCCATTTGTTTCTGATCTCACATGTAAGATTTTTGTGCTGAACTCCTGTGATGTAGTAGGTGTGGATCTGTTTTAACACCCACTGTGGGCTGACAGCAGCTTCCCACCTCCCTCTGGGAGCAAGCTTTTACAGCAATGTGAAGTTTATTAAGGCGTATTGCTTTAATTATCGGAGAGGAAGGAGGGAGCCTAAAACACAAGCTCAAATGTGTTTGTTATTAGTGTCAGATCAGAAAAGAATGGAGAGGCGTGTGTGTGGAGCCAAGTGTGGGGTGTGCTGTTGCATGTTTGTGATCTGTGCAGACACAGAGTGTGTGTAGTGGTCAGTCGCTGAGTGAGACCGCCTGGGGAATGCTGCACAGACGTTCATTATCGAGAGCTACCGACTACCTACCACTACCAAATCAGTCAGCACACACACAGAACACACACAAAGACCATTCTCTGAACACTAAATATGAGGTTTAGTGTTTACACGCTAAACTTTTTTTTTCTGTCTGGATAAGAAAAGGCCCATAAATGTATTATGTTTTGGGTTTGTATTCATTTCAGACATTCACCTTATAATGGACTTTTAGTTGCTAAAATGCAACAAAGCCAAACACATAGTAAGATAAAAAATATTTTGTGTAATGTACACATGTTAGGTGTAGGATTATTGAGTTTTAGTTATTTTGGGAATCAGATAAAGTACCTCAAAAAAGAGTAGTACTCTGTGTGCGATCCATAAACTGAAGCCGACATTCATCTAATACTAACCATAACAATAAATATCATCTGATCACAACCATGAACTTAACCTTGACACACACACACACACACACACACACTTACAAGCTGAAATGCTGTGCTCTGGCAATCTGGATCTATTAGGCCAGACTGACTACAGCATGCATCCCTGAAACATAAGGATTTATTATTACTGTGTGTTTAATTGATTTCATACAGAAAATGATGGTGAAAAGCTGCTTAGCCTCTTCTGCTATCTGTTCAGTGGGGAAAATTAAATACGTCCCAAATCATTGCAGATGCTTTTTGCTACTAGCCCAACCCCCACTCTACCCTGCTGCTTCCTGCTCCTCTTCTGGCAATTAAGCACTAGCCCAAAATACCAAACCCTGTAACAGGATTAACACAGCGTGTTTAAGAGGTAGAGAAAATAATTAGTCCTATTACTGATAACATTAATCAGGTTAACGGCTATATTTCATTATGTGACCAGCCCTAAGACTCTCTCTCTCTCTCCATCTCTCTGTCTCTCTGTCTCTCTCTCTCTCTCACTTTTTCTCTCTCTTTCTGATTCTCTCTCTGAAACTGGGCGATGTGTGTTTGCGGTAGATGTCGCAGAAGGTCACAGGTTCAGGTCCAGGGCCAGTAAAGTTACCACTGAGGTACTCATGAGCAAGGTACCATCTCCAAGCACTGCTTCCCAGGCAATGCCATTGTTAGCTGCCCACTGCTCCTTCACGGATGGGTCAAATATAGAGATCACATTTAGTTGTGGTGCACTGTGTACTGTGCTGTGGTGTGTTCACAATGACAAAAATAATCACTCACTTACTTTCATCAGATGCAAGAGAGCACTGATCATCAGGCTCTGCAAGTCAAATCGTGAAAGATGCTAATTTTCAAACACTTTCTGAGTTGTGTTTTGTGTGATAAGTAATTGGAGTAAAATACAGTGGTGTAAATATATTTCATTAGACTGTGTCTGCATAGATCACTAAAACCAAGAAATGCATAGCACGGCACACTGGTTTAACCTAGATACAGTATTTTTTCAGGTGTCTCTTAAATTAATCTTTTTAATGTGTGTGTGAGTGTGCAAAAGCTGAGAGTGAAATCTTCCATAGAAATTTTCAAAACCAGATAGACTGAAGAATGAAATTTGACCATATTAGACATTGATGTTTGGGGGCCGTTGGGTGCAGAACAAGTGACTCAGTTAATGTATGTGAATAACCCATAATACATGAAGCAAGACTTAAATTCAGCTATACATCTCATAGGGCTGGAAAGTTAAACAAAAATTGTGTGACCTGTGTGAAAAGATGTGACCTCTGCATTTAACCCATCCATGAAGGAGTAGTGAGCAGCTAACAAGCACCCGGGGAAGCGCCCTCTCTCACAAGCAGCAGGGGTGTAGCTGCTTGCTCATGAGTACCTCAGTGATAACTTTACTGGCCCTGGATTATAGTTACAGCACAAACATGCAGTGGCTGGCAGTTATGAGGGCAAACAACAAATCAAAAAGCATAATAATCACTTATTGTAAATTGTTCAATTAATCGTGATAATGTTTTGAGGTGATATCGCCTGGCCCTGACATCTTAATATCTTGCTTTGGGGATCAGAGCTAGAAATGCTGCCCAAGAATGTAAAGTGTGAAAGTGAGTGATTATTTGTCATTGTAACCATTTACATTTACAGTTACAGCATTTATCAGACGCTCTTATCCAGAGCGACTTACAACAGTGCTTTGTAGTTCACGACTGTTCTTAGATCTGTAAGCTATGTTTAAAATCAACAACTGTGGTTAAACCAAATTACCGCCGGCTACGTTTTATACACCTTAACGAAAAATGGGTTAGAGAAACAAAAGTTCACAGATAGACACGTGTTAGTGAGTTTTGTTGCTTTTTTTGGCTTGGGTAAGACAACATATATAGTACGGGGTAAATTAATCCCCTAGATACTCTTTGAAAAGGTGTGTCTTCAGACGGCATTTGAAGACAGCAAGGGACTCAGCAGTTCTTACGGCAAGAGGAAGTTGGTTCCACCACTGAGGAGCCAGCACTGCAAAGAGTCTCGATGCATCTTTTCCTCTTCTTTTAAGTAGAGGTGGTTCCAGATGAGCAGCGGTTGATGCTCTAGGAGGCCGAGAAGTGACACGTTGTTTAATCAGTGCTGTTCCAGTCTTGGCCTTATAGGCAAGTGTTAGGGATTTGAACCTGATGTGAGCAGCCACAGGGAGCCAGTGCAGTTTCCGCAGCAGAGGTGTGGAGTGCAAGAATTTACAAACGCTGAAGATAAGACTTGCAGCTGCATTCTGGATCAGCTGAAGTGGTCGTGTTGCTTTCATTTAAAGGCCAGCCATTAGGGAGTTACAGTAGTCTAACTTAGAGAGGACCAAGGACTGGGCGAGAAGCTGAGTAGCTTCAGTGGTGAGAAAGGGGCAGATTCTTCTGATGTTGTATAGGAGATATCTGCAGGACCTAGTGAGGTTGCTAATGTGTGAAGAGAATGACAGTTCGTCATCCAGAATGACACCAAGGTTTCTTGCCATTTTTGAGGGGATGATAACAGAGTTATCAAAAGAAATGGCAAGGTCAAGATTTGGTGAAGGACTGCCTTTGATGTACAAGAGTTCAGTCTTGCTAGGATTTAACTTGAGGGGGTGGGATGTCATCCAAGAAGGCACCACAGCGCAGCGTACAGACATGTGGCATCTGCATTTAACCCATTCATGAAGGATCAGTGGACAGCTGATATGGTACCGTCCACAGTGCTTGTGGACGGTACCTTGCTCGTGAGTTCCTCAGTCACGGAGTGAAAGTCCTAACCGTTACGCTAACAACTGCCCCCTAGCATTTAGGAGTAAGCTCTCTAATTTGTGGAGGGTTCAGAATTTAATCTAGGGTTTGTTAAAGCGCAGCATTAATAGAGTTTCAACAGGATGAGACAGATAAGGCCAAATCCAATCAAATCTCCATAATCCTTTTTGCTTGGATGAGGCCATCACCACTGGGATATCCTGAAAATAAAATCTGTGGTCCTTGGCCTGATGGACAAAACATGTCAGCATTAAATCTGTTTCTGCATATAATATCAAAAACATGTTTGTGTAATTCCACCTTCTGTCTGCACCGACTAAACAGGAGTTTTTTTGCTGTTTTTTGTGTATGTGCGTATACATACAGTAATGTGCAAAAGTTTTAGGCAGGTGTGAAAAAATCCTGTAAACAAAGAATTCTTTCAGAAATATAAATAATTATTTAATTTTTTTTCAATTTACAAAATGCAAAGTGAGCGAACAAAAGAAAAATCTAAATCAAATCAATATTTGGTGTTACTACCTTTTGCCTTCAAACCAGCATCAATTTTTATAGGCACACTTGCACAAATTTTGTAGGATTATAGTCATTATATTATTTTGTAGGATTATAGGATTATAGATCTGTGGTTAGTTCTCCAAGATGTTTGGAACAACCTACCAGCCGAGTTCCTTCAAAAACTGTGTGCAAGTGTACCTAGAAGAATTTATGCTGTTTTGAAGGCAAAGGGTGGTCACACCAAATATTGATTTGATTTAGATTTCTCTTTTGTTCATTCACTGCATTTTGTTGATTGATGAAAATAAATGATTAACACTTCCATTTTTGAAAGCATTCTTTGTTTACAGCATTTTTTCGCACCTGCCTAAAACTTTTGCACAGTATTGTATGTGTGTGTGTGTGTGTGTGTGTGTGAGAGAGAGAGAGAGAGAGAGAGAGAGAATGGGTTTTGTCATCTAGACAGATTTACCTACAATAAGCAAAAGAACTGATGTACACAAGTTTTTTTTTCAACTAGTAATATATCTAAGTTATGTTTAGTACCGGTTTCCTAAAGTGCCCTTGTCAGATCCGTCAACTTCAGCATCAAACTCCCCCTCTGCCCTATTTCCTCCTGACTATCCCCCTCTATCATTGCTGAGAGGGGATGCAAGTGGCCTCTGGCCCCAAGCTGTCACTCACTCTTTGGGGCACGAGATCAATGTGAAGCTTGGGCTAATAGCTGTCATTGGGGGAGGAGAGTGATAGAGACAGGCGCCCTAGACAGACACAAGCCCTTTCACCTTTGTTCTGTCCCACTGCTGAGAGATGGGTAAACGGGCAGAATGCAGTGGCGCTAGGGCTTGACAAAGCATGTTGTCCCTGTCAGTACAGACCTGCTTCATACGACCCTGCAAGGCACTAGGTTAAGCATTGCTATGGGCATGATCCGAAACGTGAATGATTGTAAGTATACAAAATTCTTTGTTTGCTGTAGATAAAAATATAAATATCAGCACTGAAGTTTTTTTGCTACCTTATTGATAAGTAGTAGAGGTTGTAAACCCTCTCACTCTTTCTCTCTCCCACTCATGCTTTGTCTTTTGTTTTGAAAGTCCTTGTTCTTTTCTGCACCTCTTTAAGGGCTGTTCCCTGTGTAATATTCCAGTTTTAGAGGCTATATGTGCAGAGTGCGTCCAGGGTGAACCTCATTTAGCCCCTTACCGCCCGGAGTGCAACGCTTTCCAATATTGCTAACAGGAACACCAAAGGCTCCACCCCCAGTTTAATTAATAGAATTAAAAGCCTTGTTTCCACATTGCAGCTGTGTCTTGCAAAAAGCAATTAGTCAACGATCAAAACTATTCAGGTGAGGATTGATCCAATATCCAATATACAGGGCCCCCTCACTCCCAATTGCTTGGGGGCGGGGTGGTAATGACCAGATTAAAGGCCCTGGCTTTGAGGGAAACAAAGGCAGTTGTAGTCACCAGAAACACCAGCAGAATGCTAAAAAATCTATTATGGATCTTAACAAGAGGGGTTCCATGAGGAATCTGCAAGACATTTTAAGTTCACTGCATTTTTCAGGCACAGTAGCACAGGCTTAGGTAAAACTCAGCTCTGCTAGCTCAGAATGCAGAGCCCAAATGGAAACAGTAGGCTGGGATTGCATTTGAAGTAGGGGGATTCATAGCTCTGAGTTGTGTGTGCCTTGTTAAAAGGACTTACCATCCCAAATGTGGCGGGGTAGCAGTCATGCGGGAGCTGCACGATGCTGGAGGCTTGCTGCAGGAAGTGAGAATGTTACTGTGTGTGTGGGGCTGTGTGTGTGCAAGCTTGTAGTCTCCACTCCCTTTACAGGCCATTATTGATCAACCCCAGCAATCAACCTCATGAAACACTGGCTGTATTCACTATCGAGTCCTCCGGCTCCTCCAAAAGTTGAGAGAGTGCGCCTAATGAACAGAAACACAGGCGAGAGGGGTGCCGAGCCCACTCACCAAACAATGTGCTAGACAAGCAGTGTGTGTCTGTGTGTTTGAGAGATCTGCTTAAAGCTCATCTTTAGGGTGAGAGAGAGGGTGTGATGCAAGGCTAGTGGCTCTAACTGAAATCCTCCTCTGGCCAGGTCTGGGCATGTGCTTGATTTCTAAACCTCACCCTCAGCAGCGCGTGTCCCAGTATGGCTGCAAATGTTCCTGCCCTGTTTTCACTCTCCTTATTGGTGATTCACTCACTCTTATACTATTTTGGCTATTATTCCAAGCTTGTTGTGCTACCAGTTTTCCCAAAGGCAAATGGCCATCAATCATCACTAATCCTCCTTTCTGTAGAATGCAGATAAATAACACATGGCTCGCTCTCTGTCTCTCCCCCCACTTTACTGTAATATATGCTAAATCAAGTGTGGTGTCAGAGGCTTTTTTGGCAAGAGCTGAAGGTCCATTACATTATTTTTAAACTTATATGCAAGTATATTTCCCCAACTTGGAATATATACAGATGAACGAGCATTGCTACTGATCAATGCGGTCTGTGTTATTTACTTTGTTTACATGTTACAAGAAACGAACAGTTTGCTCTTGGAAATGTGAAAATATCCAGTTAGAGAAAAAAATTATCCAAGCAAGACTGATTTTGTTTTTAGCATGTTATGGTGAAATGGTGCTTTTCTCTCTGCTACCATTTTCTACTAGAGCTAGAGAAGAATAATTGATAGGAGAAAGGTGAAGGAGGAAGTAGGGCACCATTTAATCATTAGGACTGTTTTTGTTAGGACACTTATGACCCCCATGGAGGTGTTGAATATTAATAGAGTGAATTATAAAACTTACGAGAGCTTTAATGGGCTGGTTCCTGGGACCTGGAGACCTCTTCATGAGCAATGGTCTCTCTCTCGCGATCTCTCTCTCTCTCTATCTCTCTCTCTCTTTCTCTCACATGCACACACACACAATCACAGACAGACAGACAGACACACACACAGTTTCTCTATGTCTATTTCTCAGTTGAGCTCCAGTTGAATAAAGACAATATTACTTCTGTCTGTGACTGGATTTTAATGTATTAAAAGGTTTTATCACCTGAGACTTTTTAAAAGACTTATCTTAGTGGGAAGCCATACACACATGCACATCTCCAACACACAAACATACCCATTTGTGAACGCCCACACACATGTAACTCGTTCTTTTTGGGAACCAAAAAAAGGGATCACACTTAGAAAGTAGGTATTTCACAAGAGCAGTGCCCAGGGTATTGTTTGTTTAGGAAAGGTCAAAGAAGAGGCCATTTCTTGCTGTGGAGGTACAATAGCCTAGGCTTATGAAGTGGGATCCTGCTCCTGTTTTTCAGAGAAGCAGGGGGAAAAGTGCAGCACATGACAGGAAATGGGTGAGAACCAAACGTGGTGCTGCTCTAATGCTGATGGATGGGTAGGACAGGCAGGCATCAGGGAGGGATTAATCATTACCACATGCATGAGCGCTTGTAGGTTGGTACTCTCAATGCACGCACGCACGCGCACACACACACACACAAACATGCCATGCAGTACTTTAAACACCCTCTTTTTAAAGAATAAGCCCCTACATAATTCACAATGTACAGAGAAAGCATGCATTATCATACTAGACAATTGGCATTGTACATTGGTTATTTTTGTATGTGTGTAAGTCACAGTAAATGCAGGATTTAATAAGATCCATTAAGAAAATAAACTTGATTTAATAGTAAATCTCAATCTAACTTAGATTTAATTAAGCACAAATCTACTGCATTCAGGTTATTAGACTTTTTCTTTCATACTGAGCATATGTTTTTAGTATAACTGTGTGTTACTGAACTTTTAATCAGCTTTTGGTCATCAGCAAAGTTCAGTAATGCTGACAAGGTCCCAATTTATCAGATGTCTGCACCAATTATTGCAACCATGGTGATGACAAGATGACAAGTGTTTTATTAATTTGATGTTTTGGTGAAGATGCCATTAATACAGCAAGAGCTTGGATTGAGGAAGCGCCATTAGTATAATGCACTGTATTTCTCTCTCTCTCTCACTCTCTCTCTCTCTCAGCTAAATGCTAAATGCTCTCACTCTGCTATCGCTGTTTGAATTGCAAATTATCTTATAACTTGCAGCTTTCCACCTTTCCATGTCTCCATGCCTTTGAAGGAGATGTGCACCCGGCCTGTTGTTTCAAACAGTGATGCAGTGACAAGGTGTGATTACAGCTCCAGGACACCTCCGAAGCTGTGGCTAAAATAATCTGATCAAGGACTGACTGGTGATTGCCTCTGTTTCAGATGGCCGCATGACATGTCACACTGACTATGATCTCACTGCTCACCAACAGATTGCACATTTATTACACACCACTATTGGTTCAACACACTTATTTGTCCAAACCTCCTAACGTGTGAAGGACCTGGTAAGCATGGGAAGAAAGAGCTGTGGCAGTAGCCTTAAGTACTCATAGGAATAACAACTTTAAACGACCTTCTTTCTCACCAGCTTTTTTCTCACTGTGCTTTAATTATTTCAAATAAACAAATTGAGCATTTAAAAAATATAATTTATGTAATTAATTAATTAATGTAAAGACCTAGAGTCAGGCCTTGTGGGTTTTTATCAAAACCACTTCCGCATCAGGTTTTGAAGAGTTAAAGAAAGGAAATGGACTTGGGATTTTGATTAGTGCCTCGCCATAGTTCCAATCTCATGAGGCTCCACGTATGCCTCTCTGGATATTTCAGAGTGAGAGTCACAGTGAGCAAATAAAAAAAAGGAAAAAAAGAAGGCACAGAGAAAAAAAGTGACTGGCAAACAGGAGGAGAGAAGCACAAAGCAGCATCTTCAGTCACTATCTTAATCACAGACTAATTCCTGAAGTGAACATGCCTGATTTAAGATTGACTAATCTCCACAGCCCTCTTCCTCAGAGTTTCTAGGTTCCCGGTTATGGCAGAGGGTGGGGAGAGGAAAGAGGAGGAAGGCAAGAAAGAAAGAGGGGGACTAAATTGGGGCCGAGTTTGACTTTTTTGTCACGACTCTGGTCTCTTGGTAGAAGAGAAGGCAGTGCTGCTGTTCGGTGAGATTAGATGAGATTTGCAGATTCTTTCAGCCGTTGTTAGGCTTCTCTGCGTAAGTATGTCCCTGTACGACATAAAGACCAGTCTAAAATCCCCCCAAGCTTAGCACTCTTTATTTAGCTGTTTGTGGTGCCTATTTTTCCAAACAAAGGGACAAATCTTCCACTTTGATTGCTGGGCCATGTCTTTCTTCTTTGGAGATGTGTTTTTTTGTATCTGTAAAATGGGGGTGTTTTCTGTGCCTGTGAGTATGTGTGTGTGTTTGTGAGAGAGAGCGTAAGAGAGACCATCCCTTGCCACCCTTTAGATGGACACAGAGGAAGGGTTCGACCCAAGCGCTAATTTGAGCCGTAGCTGGAGGTGTTTTGTCCTTTATTTGCAGCTTGCGCTGAACCCGGCTTTCATTTCTGTTTCCTTGTGTTTGAAAACATTGGCATTCATCAGACCGGGTGTATGTGTGTGTTTGTGTGGGCTAACGCAGCAAGTCTGCCCAAGCCCATCCACTCCTTCTTTACAGAGCCACTTGAGTGGAAAATCGGGTAGCGCTAGAACTATTTCACCTGAATGGCATTCAGAGGTGCAGCATTAGTGCTTGAGAGACCCCTGAGGGGAGTCGGGCATGAATAAAGACTCCAAACCTCCTAGTGCTCACTGGACCCATTTTAAACAGCCAGTGAATCTTACTGACTCAGGCCCCACTCTTTTAAACTTTTTTTCAGTGTCCGTTGAATGGGTTGAGAACAAAAAACAAGCATAAATACACTCACCTAAACAGACCGTATTGACACACAGGTTGGACAAAAGCATCTAGGTTTGCGTGTGCATTGATATTGTATGTATCTCTAAATTTTAAAGAATAATACTTTAAATATGATTGATGAGCCTTGGTGTGCATTAATTGCTCTTAATGGAAGAATAATAAATAGAAATCTACTGCAAGTGTTTGTATCTTAATAACAAATGTAGGTCCAAAATATCAGCATAAGCTAATGAAAAACACACTGCAGATCTATCTGATGCTTCCTCCCTTGCGCACCTGCATATCATGGCTGCCATTTGCATGTACCTGTCGGGTGATTGAACTATGTTAAACATGGTGGAATATAGAGAATGTAATGAGCTTGAGACTGAGATTCTAGCACTTCTGGCAGGTTAATGAAGACAGTGAGATGGTGAGATTCTCATTCAGGTGGAGTCAATAACTGATAGAAGACAGAGATGTCAGAAAGGAATAAATGGTCTGACCAGAGATTTGTTCAAACAGTTTGAATGTTGCAACTCCATGAATTTGACAAGCACACCTGTCTTACAGTATACCTTGTTACTTACTTTTGTATGTCCACAGCAGAGTGGATCAAGTTAAACTCTTTGTGGACCAACTGTTGACCAGCTAAAACCAGCTTCCTGTAACTTACTGTTGTTGTTTTCCACAGTGAATTTGAGAGCTAAAAATAGATCTTGCTTTAATTGAAAGGCCTGGGATAGGGTCAGTTACTTTGGAATTGATTTTGAACCAAAAAATCTCAGTGACCATTCAAACCTGGCCAGGGGCAATGTCATCAGGGCCAAACTATAGGAACATCCTTTTATCAAAGTTTCACACATTTTATTAGCTAGTTTGATCCACAGCATCTGCGGCACCGTTTTGGTGATGTATGTGAGGGCAAGATCTATTTCTTCCCTACATACCCCTCTGGCCACATAGACACCCAGACAGCTGGCTGCTTCCTGCCCCACTTCTCTGACTTTCCCTTAGCACCTCTGATTGTTGGTTTTTAAAAGAAATTTCCTGACATAAATCATAAATAAAGCACGAACGCTGCACATCAATTTTTCAGTGTTTTATTTTTTAATGCTGAACAAAAGTCCTCAGATATTCATAATTTAAGTGACAGTTTCCACGTTTTAGATTGGTCCGTTTCCTTAGAGCTTGTGAAATGTGGTTCCAAGACGTCCGCTTGATGATGAAAACCACATCCAAAATAGTCTTTATTCACGGGCTCGTTATTGTGAATGTGAAGCATGTTGAATTATTAAGACTATGTCCTAAGGGTGCACAGAGAAATATGGGCACCACTATAGAATGCATTCTTATGGGAGCTTCTCTCTCTCTCTTTCTCTCTCTCATTTCTGGCTTGGAACGTTGAGCCTCATAGCTGTTCCTTCATGTTCTCCCATTTTTTCCTCTCACATTTCTTCTCCAGTAGCTTGTCTTTCTCACTGCTTCACATGAACTCAACACACTGTAATTTTCTTATTTTACGTTGTTTACTAAATGAATTTGTTATTAATTTGTTCATCTTACAGAAACAATAGCAGTACATGACTGGGAAAGCAGTGCTTCTGAGTGTCTTACATTGTGAAAACCTTATTAAGTTAATAAACTCTCTATTAAAATGTTAATGATCTTAATGCAACATATTAATTTAAGCTAGCCAACATGAAACAGAGGCCTTGTGCCATTGCCATCGCCTGTCAAACTTCTTGTTAGTAAATGAGTTGCTGTAGAAGACAAGTTTGACAAAGTTGACAGGGTGCTTTGCCTGGGTTTGCCCTCATTAAAGTGAGTGATTATTTGTCATTGTAAACACACCACAGCACAGGACACAGTGCACCACAATGAAATGTGACCTCTGTATTTGATCCGTCCATGAATGAACAGTGGGCAGGTAAAATGGGCAGGTCCCGGGGAGCAGTGCTTGAGGACGGTACCTTGCTAATGAGTTCCTCAGTGGTACCTTTAACAGCCCAGGAATCGAACCAGTGACCTTCCGGTTACGGGGCGAACTCCCTAACCGTTACCCTACCAACTGCCTTGATTGATTCTGCTATCCAAGACTGGAGCCCAAAGTCAAATATAGTAACACCAGCCTGATCCAGGACAGAGCATCCAAGAGCCAAACTAAAGATCCAGAGCTAATAGGCAGCATCACACTTCCTTACTCTGAATGGATGAGGAGCTTATCTAGAAACATATGATTCTCTGAATTTATAGAGACAGGTCTGAAAGGCCTTCATAAACTGTGAAAAATGCAAAACAGTTAAACTCTCCATACCCAGAGTATGGATTAGAAACCAGTAGAAATCCTTAAAGACTTTTGATAATTTGTTCAGTGGGGAAAGTATTCTTTTTTTGGCATTCATAGTTGCTTTAATGCTGTCTGGGTCTGAAACGTCCTTACTAGTAGTACAGTGACACTGGATGTTGGCAGGGTTTCTGGGCGTTCACGTTCGAGTGGTCAGTGATAAAAGCCAAAGTAGAACTGTGAAGAGTACATCGTCTCTGGGCCTGTTTAATGAGCCTCAGGACTGAGTGTGAATACATCAGAGGTAATGAGATGTCCCTTGATATAACAGCTCAGCTCCATCCAAGAGTGGTGCAGGGACTGAGGATGTGTGCCGTCTTTCTCATTGTGGTTTGAACTTCATTGAGGGAGGTATGCTGTTACTGATGACATTTATTATCTAAGTTCAGGTATAGTCTCACACATATATATAAATGTACAGACACACAAGATCTCTAATTGAATTTTACTGTCATGTTAGCTGGTAAGACATACTCATCCGTGAATAGTCACCTCTATATCTATATAATCACTAATTAAATGAAGGTTTTCCTGTCTCTTTCAACCTCTCTCCCCCATAGTTTAAACACACACACACACAATGATTAAAGTATAGAACTGTCTCCACTTTGACACTGCATTAATTGCATTGGACTTACAATGTCGCTGTCAAGGTTGGATAAATGATGTGCATGTGTGTTTAAAAAAAGATGAGAAAAAGATATATGTGTGACATGGTGCTTTTAAACCAACATTAAGTAGAGACATGTATTTTTGTGAGAGAGGGGGCACTGCTGATGCACAACTGCCTGCAGTGTATTTTATTGAGTAGAAACGTATGTCGGCAAACAGCCAAAGGCCTTTCAATCATACCCCAGCTACTGAAATCAAATGAAAATAAATGTTGTGTGTGTGTTAGAGAGAGAGCGAGTTTGTACTGTGTCTTCAACTAGCTGAGGGAGGAGAGCAATCCTTCAGTTGAGTACAGGCATTCATTTCAGGTGTTTTTTTCTCTCTTCATTGTATGTTTTTTCCCAATTGCATTTTTTTCAGGCAGACTCACTTGTATTAGAGATGACAGAGTATGAAATATACATCACTGTTGAGCTTTGATAAAACAGGAACGAGAGTAGTGCACTTGGATTTGAGTGGTAAGAACAGATTGTATGACCTTCCGATCACAGGGCTAATGCCCTAGCTGTTATGTTATCCCCCCTTCTCCCTCCCTTTTGTTCTGCTCATATCCTATTAAAGTGTTGTAATCTTTGGTATTGTTGCCCTATTTGTAGAGATGTCTCTTATCCAGCATGTAAGTGTGTGTTTTGGGAGCTAGATGGAAAACATTTAGAGATATTTACCTTAGAGACATTTGAATGGAACTAAAAAATACAAGCAGTGTTGGGAAGGTTACTTTTAAAATGTATTCCACTACAGATTACAGAATACATGCCCCAAAATGTAATTTGTAACGTGTTCCGTTAAGTTACTCAATGTGAGTAACGTATTCTGAATACTTTGGATTACTTAATATATTGTCATGCTTTTTACAACTACATGAATGTAGCAATCACATCCTGCAAATTCTTGTTTGTTTTTCTCTACCAATTGGCTGTTAAGCCCGAATCTCCCTGAATAGACAATATATTTACTGTAGAGGAGCAAAGACGAAATTTCCGAGTAAGAAATGCATTCCTGCCCGGGCACTGCTGGCTCTGTTGTGCTGGCTCCAGGTCCATTGTGTAACTGACGCCACCAACATTAACAGGACGCTTACATTAGAGCCTCTTATTGCGTGTTTTGTTTGGGTTTCCGGCAATGCATGGAATTACCAAAATTAGAGATGGGATAGAGAGGGGTAGCGTAACATATGAAATAGGAATAGACCGCCATGTAATCTATTTATTTCAACAAAGTAACTGTATTCTAATTATCACCTATTTAAACGGTAACTGTAACGGAATGCAGTTACTCATATTTTGTATTCTAAATACATAACGCCGGTACATGTATTCCGTTACTCCCCAACACTGAATATGTGTGTGTGTGTGTGTGTGTTTGTTTAAAAGGTGAAAGTGGGCCAGTCTATAAGATCATTAATTAGGACTCTAAGTGTTCCAGTGCTGTAATTGTGGGGTAGCAGATGGGACAGCTTAGTTTCTGCTCCCACAATTCAGGGCATTCACCAGAGCACACACACACACACAGCTACACACAATGCCAAAACAGTAAAGCCCTGTTTGCCTTGCACACTAGCCCCTGTTACTGCACACAAATTAGCATGCACGTTAATGCACCTTACACTCACCGTGCATGTGTTCACAAAAAACTACTATAGTATTACTCACTTTTACTCTCGCTATCATTTCTTACCCATCTCTCTCTCTCTCTCTCTCTCTCTCTCTCTCCCTCTCTCTCCCTCTCTCTCTTTCTTTCTTTTTCAGACATCTCCATGAGAGAAATACAGCTCATGGAGAAAGAAAAAAAAAACAAAGGCTCTGATTTGAAAACTTAATTATACCCCTGGAAATGCATGTCACCGGAACAACAATGAGATATACATCATTGAGTAGTTAATTGGGTGTAAAAAAAAAAAAAAAAGACCTTTCTTTGTAAACTGCACGATGAAAACTGCTTCTGCAAGACTAGTAAGGACGGCCCAATTATAGGATCTTGCCCAAGCACTGCTCACATGCCAGCAGGACTCTGGGGACATGACACTGTGCCAGTCACCACCAAACTCCTGCAAGTGCTGCCACTCAAATGCACACCTGTGAGACTGACTCAAACTGTGTGCTTGTGAGTCTGTGTGCTTGTGAAGTATCACAGCTGATTGCATTAGGATGTTTCCTCAAATACATGTGTTTATTTGTAGACACAATACATGAGTCTACAAAAAAATAAGCATTACATTATCAGGACATTACTTGAGTGCTTTATTTACTTTACATAAGAAATGCATTAATATAGTCTGATATCAATACATTTTACATAAGATGTCTTGATGGTCTACTCTCACAATAGCACATCACCCTCACCTTCTCATTTGCCACCAGAGGCTGACTTTTTCTTTATTCTCTGTCCTCATTCATGTTCATCTAACAGGTTACGTCTGTATTTGTTTATTTCAGTTTTGGTTTTTATTTTTTATCAAAGCTGAACCCTCTTCCCATTCTGTTTGCTGCATTGTGGGTCAGGTTTGTTTTTTGCCCGTATGTTTGTGCGTTTTGAGGTATTTTTTAGTAGGGAACGCAATGGTTTTATTCAAAACTTCAAGGATTATTCAAAAACTGAAAACTTTCCTTATGGTTACTGAGGCTAAGGTTAGGTGAAGGAGAAGTATTAGGTTTCAATGGAAGTACCTTACAAGACTTGTAGATTTGTGGGTGGGGGTGTGATGCCAGTTGTTTGACATAATACTGACACATCGACACAGTTTTGTTACATGGATGAGATGCCCTGACTAGCAAAGGGTTTTGGGTTCTCACATCAGTGTTAATTTTGGCAGCTAAAGACAGGGATGTACTGCTTAAAATTTTGTCAGGCAAGCTAGTTTTGAATTTCCTGTCCACAATCTAAACATTTCAGGTATGTATCATATTGAAAACAAATATACATTATGTACATTAGAACTTCACTGCCGAGCATGTTTTTTCATAGTCTTGGGTAACCAAAAAAACAATGAATAACAACATCCATCAAATTGCTGGTGTCTCCCACAAATCCAAAGAAAAGTGTTACATAAACTCACTTTGCTTTGATGCAGTTCATGTCAACATGAACTTTTCATTAGAATGCAAACAGTCTTGTTTTATCAGTTGTCCTGGGTTTGAGATTGATTGTCACAAATTTAAGCCACTGATTCAGTCTGGACTGACTTTGCTTTCCCACTTTATCAGAAGTAAATGTTATTGGACCGCATTGAAGTACGTGGAGAATGTATGTGTATCATTTATTTTGTCTGACTAGCATGAGGCAACCTCTTTTGAATACATTCTAAATTAGTTAAGGCTACATTGCTTTGTTTTTCACGTGCCGTCTCCACTACACTGTATATCAAATCAGCATGCAAATATAAGGCGGTCTCTCAGCAAACACAATTTCCATCTCTTTTCTCCATATTCCAGTTGTGCATTTTGAGCATAATAATCCATGACATCTTCTGTATTGATATTCAAATTAGAACAGGGCTTCGGACGGGCTTAGAATGAATTCACCAGCTATTTATACATTGAGCATATTATATCCAGTGCTTTGCTTCATTGCTGTTTGGGTTTAGTCTGGAATTACTGAGGCATAAACAAACACATGTAGGCCCTGTGCCTCCCCTTGCCGTCTTTGTTCTTTTAGATCTCTGCTCACAAACAGCAGTGGCGAAGAGATCATGCGATTGTTTTGTGTCTTGGGGAGAGGGAATGAAAGAATGACAGAGGAAGAGAGACATAGAGTCCAGTTGGGACTTACTAAATGAAGAGAGAGAAGCCTGGTCATGAACAGGAGAGAAAAGTCTCATCCTAGAGTGTCCCAGAAGACCTTGTTATTTTCATCATCACTGTAAGGCCGACTCTCCCTCCCATATTGTGTGTGTGTATGTGTGTGCGTGTTATCATCCCCGACTTTAAGAGGCTGTTTTTTCTCTCTCTCACATTCTCCAGCTCTCAGAGGGGTGTTTATGTTCCATTAAGATCCTGTGGTAGTGTGACATCTGCTTAAGGGAGTGTGGAGAGGCCAGGTTTTGAGCTCATCCTCAACGGACTCTCTCCCAGTTGGAGGCATGTTGACTGAGCCTGTGGCCCATTATCTGCCCAGGTGTGAGCCCCCGCTGTTGGCCGATGATCTGGATGGTGTTCTGACCACATGCTGGTGGGTGAACTGAGTGAGGTTTAAGTGCCTGTGTTGAGCAGGAACCCGAAGGAAAGTTCCAGGCCTCCCATAGTGTGGCTCCCATGTTGCAGACCCCCACTTCATTAATAACATATTTTGCATTCATGTATTATAACAGACCCATGTTTCCCCATAAACATTTCTGTAAGCCATTCTCAAACCACATGTCCGTTGTTTACCACAGAATCCTGATTGATCTAATTCTTACTATAAAAGCAATATAAGGTTGTGATATGGTAGTGAGTATTGTGTTGGTACATACGTACAACACATCAGGTCACCCGGAACGTGTGAGAAGAGAGAAGGGTTGAAGGAGCAGGTGCACGGCATAAGATATATTTAAAAGAAATATGGTCAAAATCATCAAATAACAAGTCTGCATACACACAGAAGTGTAGCTATACTAAGTACAGACAATATGGGATCTAGAATTAAATAATGGAAACACAGAAAGACATAAAGGCATTAAGGGTGAAAAAGGGGAATCTTGGCTCAGTAGTTCAGGGGTTGAGACCGCTGTAGAGGCTGGTTGGAGAGCGGACTTGCAACACACTAACCTTAATAAGGTAAAAGAAGTCACTAGTATTGCTTAGTTGAAAAGCTACTTACTTGGAGTTTAAATACTCTGTTTATATCCTTCAAAAATTATTATAATAGTCAAAACTTGTCATCTCTATAAGTTAGCCAATGCAAATTATGTATAGCAACCAATGGCATGTCAACAACAGCTTAAATAGATTTTGTAGATTATTATATTATATTATGGGGAGAAGTAAACAAAAAGTAATGTGAAATTTATAAATGGTAATGTGTGATATAGTACAGGTTTTCTGGACACTGCTGAGAAACTACATTCATAAATTTAGATGAAATATTGTTATAAATGATCTTGTGAGTGACTGGATTTTTCTTGGGAGCACTGCTCAACAGTGCAGTTACAGGTCACAACTACATCTGCAGTGGACTGCATGGTTGCGATATGTTTGCAAACAGAACTTCACTTCATGTACTTCTTGTCTTATGTGTAAAGGAAAGAATAGTTAGAGGTCATGCTTCATGCTTCTATATGCTATTTTTAAATATAGGTTTTATTGTAATCAATTGTTGATTTACTTGTGTTCTTATGTTTTTAAAGATTACAAGAAAATGCATCAGAGTAGATTTACTGGAGCACTTTCTTATGTATGATCTTCTAATCTAGCCTAATTTGTAAAATAGATTACATTTGTAGTCATTATTGAAGTGGCCAGTGTATCGAGTGTAATAGAGTTGCTGTTTGTAGATATTGGTAACGAAGGACTCTTTCCCGTGATATGTTAACTGATGTGGCAGGACTGTAAAATGGCTATTATAGCTTAGTAATCACTAAAAGTTAAAATTGTTCATTGAACTGGCATTTAGAGACCGCTATATAATTAACACTTACCCTTGCATGGGGTGTGACATGCAAAAAGTATATAATCTTTCTTTGAACCAGTTTGCTGGTTCTCATTTTTTTTAGTAAGATATGTCCAAGTGAAATTTGACAGAACATTGAAGAATAGAGAATCATCTCTCCTGATCAGGCTTGTCTTCAGGCTTTATGCTAGTTTCAAATCCCAGTGCCTCCAAGGCAATGAAAATCAGACACGGGAATCCAGGAAAACAAGAGTTTTACTGGGACTTGTCAGGAGTTCTCCCTCATCTCTCCTCCCGTCTCCTTTCCTTCCCCCTCTCTCCCTCACTCGTTCTCCTCCTCTCACTCGTTTTGTCTCCTTCGATCAGTCTCTACTGACATCTTTCAAAGTTTTTCACTGTGATGAGGCAGGAAGCACAGGAAACAGCAGGATCGTCTCCCTCGCCTCTCTACTTAGATGTGAAGTTTCCTCTTATATTCACCATTGTCTCACTGTTGCGTGAGATGTCGAAAACAACACGATGTACGAGAACAGACAAACAAATAGCGGCAAAAGTGGGTAGTGTAGGGGTGGTGTGGGGTGGGAGCTTAAAACACCAAACAAAAAAATACCACAAACCTAGCAGACATTTCTTTTTGTGTTTGAGTCTCCTCTCCTTGCTCTGTGACTGATATGGCAGTTGTGCTTGAGAGGGAGCTCTGTGTGTCTCTCTAACAGCAGCCGACTTTCTGAGAACATACAGGGAGAGAATGTGCTGATGTCGCCTACAGAAATGTCATTTCTCTGTGTAACCAAGAGTCCTTGGGCAAAGTGTCAGAGGCTGAGAGAGTGAGGAGAAGGGGGGGCATGTTGATCTCACAGCTAGTTTATCTTTCTCTTTATCTCCAAAGCTCTCCTTACTCACCCTGTTATTAGTCTGTGGGGCTGGCTGCTTTTGGGAGCTCTTATGCTACAGCAACACCATGTTGAGAGAAATACATTTTGGGGAGATGACAGAATTTGTATTCAGTGTGGCTAGATTTCAAATTTTTAAAAGACAAAATGAAATGGCTTGTAATTGGGTTTTAAAAGAGTGTGGAAAATGAGTGTCGTTGAGTCCAAAGAAATTTGACCCTACAAAGTTTTTGAAATGCAAGATTTTCACAGATCTCTGTGATCAGTATTCACACTTTATTGAATTGTTGCTGAACTAAAAGAACTAGCATAATAATAATCGTCCTCTGCCCCTCTCTCTCTCCTCTCTACAGATGAAGACTGGTACCTATGCAGACTTACTCTAACTCTCCCCAGTCTATCAGATCTGCAGTGGACGATGTTTCCCCAGCCATTCTTGGCTGCAGTGGGACCAGATGCTCCTCCAGGCTCTGTGGTCTACAAGCTGGCGGCCCAGTGGAGGGACGGCTCTCTGGGAGCAGTCCAGTTCATATTGGTAGATGGTGAGTGTGCCTTTGGTCTTCATGACCTCCTTACGATGCTGGAAAACCTCATCCCAGCCAAGTAGCTAATTAAATCTTTTTCTCTTTTAGTTTTGAGGCAGTGGAAAGAGTGAAGGGCAAAACCATCTAGAGGAGGGCATGCAATAACATAGCACAATCTCTTTTTAAAAAACATGGGGTCTGTATTTTTACAAGACACTCTAGTGAAAGACAGTTGATGTGACCTTGAGATATATGAGATTCATAACGGTTCATTTTACAAAAAGGTTTGCTAGGAATGATAAAATTAATGGGATTTTATTTCTGATCTAATGCTAATGAATAATGACTGGATCTCTGTACTATAATATAATTACTGATTAAGGATGTCTACTGTTGTTGATGACATTTTTATTTTTCATAAAAATTAAGAATCATTAAAGAAAAAGACTCTGGGCTTGGAGCTGTTGTACATTCTGCACTTGCTATACAGTCCAGTAAACTGACACAGAACAAATAATACAAGGGAAAGATGTTCCCTGTGCCTTAAATGGGGTGTGTATGTGTAAGAGAAGTGTGGATCAGGCCAAACACCTGTTTAGCTCTGGATTTAGAACAGCAAATATCACCAAGCTTATACTCCAAGTCATGCTTTGCCGTTTCCATGGCAATTTACTTTCTGTTCACTCTTGTTTGGTCGCTTGTATTCACCCCAGTGAGTAAGTGCTGGTACTGGTAAGTGCTTTCTCATTGTTCTAAAGACGTAAAACGTAAATGTCATAGAAAAAATAATCCTTATTTCCATTCTTTGAACTTTTGAGAGTGACAGTGAAATTTTGGGATAAACGAACATGCATAGTGGTTAATGGTAATTTTTGCAATAATACAGACATGTCCGAAAGGTTATGCTTCCAGTCTTTGTTAATACATCTATAATGTAATCAAGAAGAGTTCAGAGGGTATCTGCCCTTGATATTGAAGATGTTGTTAATGAGCAGAGTATTCTTTTAAAGCCTCATAAACTTTATAAAAACACAACGAAAGATTTGTGTTGCATGAACTTACATATGAATTCAAGTTATAGCCATTAGCATGCTGCATTGAGGTGGGGGCTAGTTATGTTGTCACTGGCAGGTCAGAACTTGAATGTGTTGAGATTATATGCACCAAGCAATAAGTATAATGAGTCAAAGCAGTTACTAAAAGTGATTGAGAACGTTGTGAATTGACAGGTGAAATGGATGCATTAAAAGCTTTAAATGTGTTAATCATGGACCATGCACATTAGTTTTTTTTGTTTGTTGTTTTTTTTCGGTGGACAGCAGCTGACTGAGGGCTGCATGGATGCAGCTGAGGCATCTGTTATGCTGCAGCAGCTGTGTGCTTCATCTCTATCCTCTTCTTCCTCTCTCACTGCTGTCATGCTTCAGGGGACAATGGTTAAAATGGGCTCTTGTATTTCTGTTGTCCTGCAGGGGGATTTGTAGGCCTTTATGTTAACCTAATGATGTACACACATACACACATACACACATTCAGCCACAGCTGACAGAAGAGTTCTCAGAGCTCGTCTCCCAACTCCTGCTGTGTGTGTAAAGACTCCAAGGTGTGATCGACTTTGTCCTTCATGCCTCTTCCCTCTTCAATCATTCTCTTCTCCTAAAGAAGACTCACTTCAACTCATTTATTGCTTTGTAAACGTGTTTTTTTTTGTGGATGGCAGGTGGAGAAGACTGTTTTGAGGTTGACAAAAACTTAGGAGAAGTGAGGACGACAGGGCGACCACTGACCCCCAGTAAAGAGTACACGTTGACCGTGCAGGCCGTAGATACACAGGGCAGGAAAAGCTCTCATGCTTCCCTTGCTGTCCTGGCCGGCTTCCGCCCTCCACAGTTCACCAACACATCCTATTTAATTAACATCCCAGAGAGCACAGGAGTGGGCCAAGCGTGAGTAGACTCAGTCGGGTGTGGGTATGTGTATGTGTATGTGAGAGAGAGACAGTATGTGTGTGTTTGCATGAGAATGTGCATTCTTGCATGTGTGTAACCGCATGAGAATGAGTGTGTGCGCATGCAGACATGCATGTAAATTAATGTCTACATGAATATGAAGTGTGCAATGTTGTGTACTCATTTGGGCTAAGTGAAGAATTGTGTGTACATGGCTGAATTTGTAGCATTATGTGTCATCTGTGCCCTCCGGTGCAGGAAAGATAGAGGGGACAGGGTGGGGTGGGCATCCTCTAGAATAGAGGGATTGGAGGGGCTGAGGTGGTGGAGAGAGAAGTGAACTAACAGATAAAAAAGATGAAAAGGGAGGGGGACTATTGCAATGGGGTTAGCGAGGGACGCAGATGCAGCGCTTTGTCCCGCGGCTCCAAATTTAAAAGTGTGCAAATTCAAATATTTATTAAAAGAAAGTTTTGGATAAACATGAAGAGCAGTATGCTGTGAACCTGCCCCCTCTGGGCACTGGCACGGAACAGAGCATTTTAATCTGTGAGGAGGAGGAGCAGGAGGAGGAGGAGGGAACTGCTAATCACAAACATACCCACACATACACACACATACTTTGAGTGTCTCTTTCTAATACTGATTGAAAGGGCACCTTTTCTCTTAGTTCATCTATGTTTGTGTGTGTTCTGTCTTCTTTATGCTGGATTTCAGCATTCTGCTTAATGCATACTGCATGAACCAAATGGTGAACTGCCCTTTGATGTCCTATTCTTGCCTGTGTGTGTATGTGCAGGGTGGCTGTGGTCCAGGCTATCTCCTTCCAGAGGAAGACTCTGTCCTACATGCTGTTGTTGAACCCAGGCAACCTGTTCAGCATAAACCAGGAGAATGGAGCCGTGAGTCTGACCCGTGCTGTGGATTATGAGGGCGGTCCCCACCTCCACCATCTGCAAGTCAGAGCCTCCGAAGCAGACACAGGGCTTAGCAATGTTGCAGAGGTTGGCATACACACACATACACACACACACCTGTGCAGACCCAGATGGCAGGCACCCTGGAGCCCTCTCCCCTCATCTCAGATCTCAGCTTCACATGCTCACATGCACAAACCACAAGGCACCTTTCTGGTGCTTTTATCCCAGTCAGGTGTGTGTAGCTTAATGACTGATCAAGTAGTAGGAGACACACACGCATGGGCAACAGGGCTTCAGTAAGACTGCAAGGGTGAAGCCATTACGCACTTACACCCTAAAAAGGAAAGAGAGACAAGTGATATGACAGTCACTAAGGCGACACCTGTTAGAGAAGTGTAATATTTCCTCTGACATTTATGTATTAATGACAGAGATGTACAGTGCATCCGGAAAGTATTCACAGCGCTCTACTTTTTCCACAATATCCTATGTTACAGCCTTATTCCCAAATAGAATAATTCATCTTTTACCTCAAAATTCCACACCCAATACCCCATAATGACAAAGTGAAAAAGATTTATTTGAAACTTTTGCAAATTTATTAAAAATAAAAAACAAATATCAAACATTTACATAAGTATTCACAGCATTTGCTCAATACTTTGTCGAAGCACCTTTGGCAGCAATTACAGCCTCAAGTCTGATGCCACAAGCTTGGCACACCTATTTTTGGGCAGTTTCCCCCATTCTTCTTTGCAGAACCTCTCAAGTTCCATCAGGTTGGATGGGGAGCATTGGTGCACAACCATTTTCAGATCTCTCCAGAGATGTTCAATCGTGTTCAAATCTGGGCTCTAGCTGGGCCACTCAAGGACATTCACAGGGTTGTCCTGAAGCCACAGCTTTGTTATCTTGGCTGTGTGCTTAGGGTCACTGACCTGTTGGAAGATGAACCGCTGCCCCAGTCTGAGGTCCAGAGCGCTCTGAAGCAGGTTATCATCAAGGATGTCTCTGTACATTGCTGCATTCATCTTTCCCTTGACCCTGACTAGTCTCCCAGTTCCTGCTGCTGAAGAACATCCCCACAGCATGATGCTACCATCTCAATGCTTTGCTGTAGGGATGGTATTAGCCAGGTGATGACCAGTGCCTGGTTTTCTCCAGACATAACGCTTGGCATTCAGGCCAAAGAGTTCAGTCTTTGTTTCATCAGACCAGAGAATTTTATTTCTCATGGTCTGAGAGTCTTTTGGCAAACTCCAGGCGGGCTGTCATGTGCCTTTTACTGAGGAGTGGCTTCCATCTGGCCACTCTACCATACAGGCCTGATTGGTGGAGTGCTGCAGAAATGGTTGTCCTTCTGGAATGTTCTCCTCTCTCCCTAGAGCAATGCTGGAGCTCTGTCAAAGTGACCATTGGGTTCTTGGTCACCTCCCTGACTAAGGCCCTTCTAATCCAATTGCTCAGAGTGGAGGGGTGGCCATCTCTAGGAAGAGTCCTGGTGGTTCCAAACTTCTTCCATTTACGGAAGATGGAGGCCACTGTGCTCATTGGGATTCAATGCTGCAGCAATTTTTCTGTAGCCTTCCCCAGATCTGTACCTCGACACAATCCTGTCTCGGAGGTGTATAGACAATTCCTTGGACTTCATGGCTTGGTTTGTGTTCTAACATGCTCTGTCAACTATGGGACCTTTTATAGAACGGTGTGTGCCTTTTCAAATCATGACCAATCAACTCAATTTACCACAGGTGGACTACAATCAAGTTCTAGAAACTTTTGAAGGATGATCAGTGGAAACAGGATGCACCTGAGCTCACTTTTGAGGGTCATGGCTAACGCTGTGAATACTTATGTAAATGTTTGATTTTTGTTTTTTATTTTTAATAAATTTGCAAAAGTTTCAAATAAACCTTTTTTCACTTTGTCATTATGGGGTATTGTGTGTAGAATTTTGGGGTAAAAGATGAATTTAATCTATTTGGGAATAAGGCTGTAACATAAGATATTGTGGAAAAAGTGGAGCGCTGTGAATACTTTCCGAATGCACTGTAGGTGAGGGTGTGTTTGTGTATTCACCATCGTGGTCCTAAATTAATTGCTAAATTATGCAGCACTGATAATTTGGGGTTTAAATGCCACACAGTAAAATCTCACTGCTACTCAGACACTTAACCTGTCTTAAGCACTTGACTCATGGCAAATGCCCCTCATAAAAGATGTCAGCAGTCAGGACATTTTCCCAATGTAAATCAGGGAGTATGCAGGCGTAGAAGTGGAACTGTTGTTTGGCTGTAACAGAGTGAAATGGGTCTGCAGATGCTTTTTGCCGCTGGTCTGACAGCTGCAGGGGTTTATGGTCAGCTATCGTGTGTGTGTGTGTGTGTGTGCATGTATGGGTGTGCTTTGGCAGTGTCACTGAGAACTTTTCCTCCCTCTTGGCAGTGCTGCTCCTTAGAGATAAGCAGTGCTCTGGGACTCTGCCCTCTGCATGACTAACGCACTCCTCCATCTCTCTCTCTCTCTCTCTCTCTCTCTCTCTGTCTCTCTTTATGTCTGTGTCTTTTACACTCTCTTTCCTCCTTTGGGTTATTCACTTTAACCTTGTAGCTGTACATCTCTTCAAACACTATTAAACTAGCTTCTATCATGACCAGCCAGTGTGAAGGGTGTGCTGCGTGCGTGTGTGTATGTATGGGTTTGTGTGATTGTGTGGGTGTGCAATATGGGGAGGTGTCCTTTGACCAGTTTAGCGATCTCAACCGTAGCTTGTCTGTACTCACTTTATCTTTGTATACGTGTCACATTCTCACTCTTCTATTCTCTAAGTCTTAATATAGACCTCTTGTCAGTAGACCCTAGAGTGCCTGAAGCAAAAACCATCCATGTGGTAGAAGATTAGACTTTTTAAAAAGCACTTTAATTGATTTTCACCCTTCAGTGTACCAGTGTTCTATAATATGAAATGTGTGCCTGGCTTGGGATGTTTTATGTAGGAACTCCATATAAGCCTCATTATTAATTAGTCTGATTTTGCACTTAGTTTTGCTGATCAACATCATCTCTTTCTCTCAATCCCCTCAACTACCACCAGGTAACAGTTCATATTACAGATGACAATGACTGCACTCCTGAGTTCATACATTCCATCTACAGCAGAGACAACATCCCTGAGACCACTCCACCTGGAATATCGCTTCTGCAGGGTGAGTAAAAGACAGAAGAGGAGACGAGTGTGAGAAATGTTGGATGTCCTCAGAAGATGATGCCTTAGTGATCACTGCCTCCCCTTCCCTTTTTTCTCTTTCTCTCCCACTCTGTCTCAGTCACCTGGTTTTTCAGACAGTTATAGTGCTGTTGGCTTATTTCACTGTGTGGGCAGAATCCTACTGAACACAGACTCATAATTAAGCAATAAGTCATTACAGCGTATGGCTGTGCTTTTGAGAGATAAATGTATTGCACTCAAAGCCAGTTACGGACTCTTAATCCACACTGAATTGCTCTCTGGTGCACTATCAAGTATTCTGCTTTTGTCCAGTATTTCACATAATTGGGTAACATAAAGGGTTTTTTTTTTATATGCAACATGCCTGAGCACTTATGCTGGCCAATTATTGACATACAGTTTTTAAGAGTGAGTACTGACTTTCAAAAATGTGCACTGAAAATTAAGACCCACTTTTTACCAACTTAAATTGAATCTTAAACGAGTTTAAGCTGATATTGGTGGAAGGCTTCTTGTTAAAACAGGCTTTTTGTTAAAGCTAAGTATAAAGCACTTGACATGTCCTACCAGCATCAAACTAGCAAATGAATGCTGTTTTTCAGCAGGAATCAATGAATTACACTGCACTAAATCAGGCTTTCTATTTTCAATACAGGGGATTGCATGTAGGCCACGTATTTGTTCCGGTGCAGCTCCAAACACTACCTCAGGCGTATATTCAAAGATTATGCTCATTGGCTGACTCACATATGTTAGGGAATACAATAAAGCAAAATATGGCTTGAATATGTCATTCACCACTTCCCCATGTTGATGTATGCAATTTGGCAGCAGGCCAGTGCTACATGAAGCATCTGTTATTGTTCTTAATTGCTCAATAACAATGCATTTAGCAGGTCTTGATTTTGTGTAAATGTGTGTATGCGTTTGTTTGTGCATAGGTATGTTGCAGTGGAAATCAGCATGGTTTGTCTCCCTCAATTTGGTGACAATATTCTGGCCCCTTTCACAAAGGGACATTGGTGGCACATGAAGTCATCAAAACTCATGATTAAATAAAAATGAAGATTGCTTTCAAAGAAAAGTACTCCACAATAAGTTGTCCCCTCATTAGAATAACACTTAATCTACTATTAACAGTAATTACATCTGATATTACATTTACTTGGTATTAGTAAATGTTAATCATTACAAGACAGTTTTTTGATACAGAGTACTTGAGTACTTTTTTACTTTAATCATTTTTCACAATTTGATAGAAACTCTCAAGTTTTCATCCCAAAAATGATAAGTACCACATAAAAAAGCTCAGTAACAGGTTCTGTATACCAGTGGTGAAGATGTCAGATACAATGCAAGTGAGGGAACAATCCTCCACTGTTGTTAATGGACAGGACCTCTATAGTTTCTGCCCCTGCATCATGATCCCATTCAGTGAGACAGAATATGTTTTTGAAGCTTTCAAAATGAATGATGTGTTTTGCTGAGGAAAAAGGAGAGCCCATGAGGCTAGATATTACATAGCTGTCTGTTTGCTCCTCAAAGAGGGCTGTACTCCAACAGACAAACAGACAGGTATTCACAGGCATGGAAATTGAAAATACAGTTCATATGGGATGCACAAGGGAGCAGGAGCATGAACAAAACTAATGCCGGAACGTAGGGACATCGGCCCTGTGTTTTTGTGTACGCGTTACCTCCCTTCTATGCATGCGCTAGTAGTGACTATGTTAACACTTTTTGCTCTGATGTTATCTGAGTACTAAATTGTCGATAATAAGCTGGCCACTGGGGCAATGGGAGACCATTGTGAGATCTGAGCTGCACCACCCGTTTTTCTAAGTGTCCACTGTGATTAAAGTGATTAATGCTCAGTGATTAATGAGCTTTTATTTCACCTTTTTTCTTTGCCAGTCAGAGCCAAACAAAGTAAGTCAAGGGAGGCGAATGCAAAAAGTAGAACAGGTTTTGTCTGTCAACGATCTGGCACTGTGCATGCTTTGTGAAGCAGATGCACACATTTGGAAGGCCGACCGCATTTATGAAATTCAATTATGTTTACATATTGCCGCACTGAGCGGAAACGTGTCGCCTTTTTTCAGCTGTTGCTTCCGCTCTGCTCTCCTCCTTATGCAAATAGAGCGAATCCTGTCTCTGATTCCAGTTCTTCTGTTCTTGTTGCGCTTTGGAAAACAACTTTATATGCAATGTTTTTTTAAAGCTCACTCTCAACATGGCGAAAGCAGCAGGTTTCGCACAAACAGCAGATGGAGTCAGTATTTGCTTATTGAATGTGTTCTGTTGTGTGAAAAATAAACACAGTGCAATCTCTGACTGCACCGAGGAGCTCAGCAGAAGGGGGAGAAGATTATTGTTGTTGTTTACCTTAAGTTGGGATTAGGCTGTAAATTGGGTGCAGGTTTTTAATACGAGCTAGCAGGAAGAGAAGTGCAAGACGCACTCCAATTATTGCGCAAAAACTTTTCCCAGTGAGGGTTTAACAACCCGTCGAAGTGGCGCAGGCAAAGAACTTGCACAACCTACTCCACCGCACCCCTACCCCCCTTACCCGCAAGGCACCTAACTGTCACGTTTAAATTATCCAGCGCTGCAAACCCAGTTCTTCACACATGCACATTAAAAATGGAAATAGCGGCCTGTAGAGATGTTCTATTAGCCTGTGTGTTTTAATGAACCGTTTGTTTGAGTCCTCTACTTAAGCTTTGGCTTGTGAATGCCAGCTTTGCCCCACACACACATACAGTACAATCTTAAACACTCACACTCACTCACTCTCTCATGGAGCTCTAACTCCTTCCCACCCGCAAGAAGTCTGCTAGGAGAAAAAGAAAGAGAGAAGACATTGCTGTGTGTGTGTGTGTGTCACCACATCTGTGGGCGCATAGCTTGCTATTTGCCTTGGAGATTAGAAGGCCTTCATCTCCTGCTACCAAATGAGTGTGCTGGCTGGGCGTGATGACAGCTTGCCCGAGGTAGAATGATGCAGGACCCGGCCTCTGGCTCTCTGCCTAATGACTGCAAAGCCTCCTTCAACTTTTACTTTTGATCTGCGCCAGTCAACAGCCACTTTCTCCCCACCACCGACAGATGGGCTCTTAAATTTATCAAATAAAGAATTGGCCCCCGCGACATAGTTTTAATTAATATTGGTTCTTTTAACATGACAGAGTACTTAATTAAAAAAGTACTTACTGTACTCAATCCAGAAAACTACAGCCGCAAACAGGGCCCTTTGGCTCATGAGAGACCAAAGGCATTCTCCCCTGCATGCACACACACACACATATACACTGGAGATAAAAATTAGAGAACAATTTATGAATACTTGATTTTTTCAGAAATAATGTCATTTTGATTGCTCAAAATTTGAAGGAATTACTGTGGTGGCTATACCATGCTACTAGAACAGTGTTATACAAAATAACCAAGGAATTTGAACTGAATAACTTTATTTTGCAGAAAACACAGTGATCAAAATTAGAGAGCAGCAATCACTATAGCATGAAGAAAGATCACACCTAAATTTTCTGAAGGTTACAACAGTCAAAAATTAATAGGAAGTGTACAGGCCATTGCTTTGAATAACTTTAGCATGTCTGCGGCCACAGGACATCACTAGTCTCTCACACAGCTCTGGTGTGATTTTGGCCCACTCTTCTTGCAGTCTCCTCCACAGTTCAGTGACTGTAGTGGGTTTCTTAACCATAACTTTGTCGCCAAAGATTTTCCAGATGTTTTCTGTTGGGTTTAGATCAGGACTCTGGGCTGGCCATTTCATAATTTCAGTGTTTTCAGTTTCAAGGAACTGCTTTACCCGTTTTACTGTGTGACAGGGGTTATTGTCCTGCTTGAAAATTGCTGGTTGATTTGGTGATGAACGCAGGGAAGGTACCACATGTTGTCAAAGAAGGTTCAGATAAACTTTTGCATTCACTCTGCCATGTAGCTATATAAGAGGCCCAACTCCTGCTGCAGAAAACATTCCCCAAACCATGACACTTCCTCCTCCACCTTTCACTGACTTCTTAACACAGCTGGGGTTCAGTCTTTCCCCAGTTTGATGACGAACATAATGTTTCCCATCAGACCCAAATAAATTAAACTTGCTTTCATCACTAAAGTGAACTTTGGACCAATTCTCCTCTGTCCACACAACATGCTCCTCAGCAAAGGCTGGTCTAGCCTTCTGATTCTTCTTGCTTATGAGAGGTTTGGTCACTGCAGAGTAGGCCGTCAGTCCAAATGCTCTTAAACTTTGAGACACTGTATGATGAGACAGATCCTTATTCCGTTCAGCACTGAATTGGCGAGCAATTCCAGCTGCAGTGTTGAAACGATTCCCCATTGACATTCTCCGCATTATCCTGTTCTCTTTTGCATTTGTCTTTCATGGATGACCAGCCTTCTTGGGGGACTTGAATGAATTTGTGACGTTGTAAAGGTGCCATACTCTAGAAATCACAGATTTGGAACGACCAACTTCTCTTGCTATGGCTGATAGGGTCATCTCATTGGCCTTCATCTGGACAACCTGCTGCCGGAGGGTTTCAGTCACTTTAGAATGGCTAGATATCTTGCAAAGTGATTGGTAACTAGAAAGTTAGGCTGCCAGTTAAATAGGGTTTGTCAGATAATTTAAGGTAATTAGCACGAGCTACCAGATTAACACCAATAACTGGGAGGTATCTGAAAGTGTTGTCTAATTTTGATCAGTGTACTTTTTCAAATATCTCATTTAAGTTTCTTATACTGTGCTCCTGAATTTATGTAACTCATGACATATGTTTAAAATACTGCTCTTTTTTACTCCTGTTTGGATAATTTCTGAAAAGGACTACATAGTGACCTTGACATTTAGGAAATTGTAGCTTGTTCTCTAATTTTGATCTCCAGTGTGTGTGTGTATATGTATATACTGTGTGTATATATATATATATATATATATATATATATATATATATATGCATATATATATATATATATATATATATACATACACACATATGTTCGGTATGTATTGCGGTTTTTGGGCCACGGTATTTCTAGGGCTGAACCAATTATTCGAATAACTCAAATAATTTGTTTACAATTCATTTTCTGGAATGAAAGCTTTGTTTAATTCTTTTCACTCAGTAGAGCATGCTCCACTTGTGTTTTACATGAACACTTATTAGTGACCGATGTTTTCAGTTCTGCGAATCAAGGCAAGACCTGATCCCACAATGTGGAGCACAAAATCATTGTAGGGAAGCATGACGAATTACCGCAAACAACCCTCAAAGCAGGACTACACCCGAAGATGGTTACGCTTTCAATTTGGTGGGATTAAGTGTGTCGTCTTTTACGACCATCTTTCCATGAACAGGACCATCATTTCGGATGTGTACTGTGACTAGCTGGACAAGTTAAACACAATCATCCACCAGAAGCGTCCAGAACTGGCTAATCTTAAGGGCACGGCCTTATATCATGAGAATGCATCTAAAATTCATTGAATGGACAGACCTTCACCTTTGAAGAAGATGTAAAAATTCACCTGGAAACGTTTTTCACTAGTAAAGACAGGAAATTATTTGAGGAGGGAATTATGAATCTGCCCACGAGGTGGCAAAAGATATTGGAATTTGAATTTGATTTTTAAAATTTTTAATTTATTAAAAAGAAAAACCTGAAATATCACATTTAAGTGCTCAGACCCTTTACTCAGTACAGTTGAAGCACTTTGGGCAAAAATTACAGCCTCAAGTCTATTTGAGTATGATGCAACAAGCTGTGCACACCTGGATTGGGAGATTTTCTGCCATTCTTCTTTGCAAATCCTTTCTAACTCAGTCAGGTTGGATGGGGGACTGTCAGTGGACAGCCATTTTCATTTTTCACCAAAGATGTTTGATAGAGTCCAAGTCAGGATTCTGGCTGGGCCACTGTGGACGTTGTCCGTAAGCCATTCCTGTGTTGTCTATGATATGTGCCTAGGGTCATCGTCATGTTGGAAGGTCACTATGGGGTACTGTGTGTAGATTACTGAAAAAATGAATGTAAACCACTGAAGCCAATGTGTCTGTGAATGTGCTACTGTGTGAAACTTTTTTTTTTTCATTATGTGTCCATCTTTTGTCTTGAGCACCTGTCCCCAAAACATCTGTGCATGCTCTGCTGTTTATGCAGTGTGACCTACAGTATAAGTGACCTATATAATCTTTCTTTCTCTATCTCTTTGACATTAGTTCTGGCCAGAGACTGTGACACCGGCCTGAATGCGGAGATATCTTATTTCATCCAAAGCCTTGACTTTACTGTCACGTCACAAGGGGTGGTGAGCCCCAGCAGGAAACTTGACTATGAAAGGCCCAACCACATGTACGAGTGTGTGGTGATTGCAGTGGACAAGGGCACGCCCTCGCGTACCGGCACCGCCTCCATCCGCATTCGCATGTCCAATGTCAACGATGAGGCTCCTGTCTTCTCCCAGACAACGTATGTTCCTAAGAGTTGCAACAGTCACATTTATAGATGACTAATGTAACACTTGCCAGATGATAGTTATAATAATTACACAAAATCTCATAGTGAACTGTTATGTGCCGTACATTAGTTGGCGTATTAGGGATGGACTGGCAAACAATATTGACAGAAAGAATTTAACAGCCATGTTGCTAACAATTAATGAATAATGACCTAACCTAATGTAGCTGTTTAGTAATTTCAAAGCTCTTTGTACTTTCTTTGGTTTTTATGACCCTGGTTGTTCAGAATAGGTCTGCTGCAGAGGCAGCGTAGCAGACAGCAGGTTTGATGGGGTTGGCATTTCATGAGTGTGGCCAGAAGCAGCAGCAGGCATTTGGACCAGTTCAGTAGAAAGACAAGAGGCAGAGAGAAGGCACTCAGACTGAAGCTGGTCTGTCTGCAAACAGAGAACACAGAGGGGCTAGCAGCTTACAGTCATTACTGCCAATGGATTTCTGTGTATGTGTTTGTGTAGATATAATGTTGAGTTGACTTTTCCACAACACTGTCTTTTAATCTACTTAGATTAGGGTTCACATTTGATGCAGTATTTAGCTGTTATAGTTGATTGTACAGGGAAAATCTCCTTGAATGCATGTTTATTGTGTGCACGCTCGTGTGTGTGTGTGTGTGTTTGTGCTTGTTTGAGTGAAAGCTTTACCAATGCAAAACCACGTGGTCAAATGCCTTGGGACAAGCTTCAGAGGAAACAGATGGTGGGTCTGTGATGCACAGGGACTGATCTCTTTTCCTGTCTCTCTGTCTGTCTGTCACAATCTCCTCGCTCTCACTTCTGCAGCTATAAGACCTTTCTGTCAGAGGATGCTGGACCTGAGACACTGGTGGCCATTGTGCACGCCAAGGATCCGGATGGGGATGGTGTGACGTATGCCATCACTGGGGGCAACGAAGACAGCAACTTTGAGCTGGACAATCAGAAGGGTGGGTAGAGTCTGTCTGAGAGCTACTTACAGTGCACTCTGGGATTTGCAATGCTCTGGTAACCTTTTTGGCAGGCTTTGTATGAAATGTAAATATCTTGATTACAGTGATTTCAGTCATTTCAGTGTGTGTTCATAGTATTTTCACACTTAAGGTTGTGTTTACTTATCAGTTTCATTTATCATTATTGATATGTTTTTATACAACATTTTCTACTAACCACTCACCTTTCATTTATCTATGTGGCCAGTAGTTCTGCCATCATTGTTGATCCACATCAGCACAAATACATACATACATATGCACACACACTAACACACAATATCCCACACAAACAATCAGACATGGCCTCAGGCTGCTGCCCTGTGTAGTCTTCAAAGGCAGTGTATTTATTTTTCTACACCAAAGAACAAATTTTGTCTGTGAATGTTGGCATATATGGAAAATGTTCATGCTGCCAATCAGAGCCAAATCCTGTTTGTAATACAGTAGATGCTGAGCGGAGATAGTACTTTTGCTCACATGGAGCACTTATTATTATTGCACTGGATGGATCTGTGTGTGGTATATGTAGTATTTCTCTTTCTGTGCGTCTATTATTATAACAGCTGTTCTGCTGCCCTTTTTTTTACGTCAGGCATAATCAAACTTCGTCGCAGCCCTCCACCTAAACTGAGTGGGCCTCAGTATGTCCTCAACATCACAGCAACTGATGACAATGCTGCTGGTGGGGCACTGCCGCTCAGTAGTTCTGCCCAGGTCATCGTCGGCATAAATGACATCAACAACAACAAACCTGTGTTTGAAGAGGTGAGACAAAAGAGTTCTGTGTATTCAGTAACTAATCATATTCCTGCTATCTCACATTAGAACACATTTATTCATTGCTCTTTAGGTGAATGTAGTTCCTTCTATGAAAGGTTATATTTATGCCTTACCAGGAGCTGAAATAGTCATATCAGCCATAGTAGATATTGATTTGAAACAACCACTTACTGGCCACTGCTGGTTAAACTGGCTTAAGAGAGCAACCAGTAGATGAAGCCACATTAACACGTCTCGTTGTGATAACAAATAACAAATGAATTTAATGTAATGTTTAATTAATGTTTGAATTGCCATTTTAGTCCCTGAAAACTGTTATTCCACCATTCAAGTAAGGTAAGGGCAAGTAATTGAGTAGGAAGGACCACATATAAAGGAATCAAATTTAAATGTCTTTTATTTTAAATGCAATGATAACTAAAAACATTCTGCGAACATTGAGCTGTTTTTCAAAATGGTTTAAAAGCATGGGATAGTCATTGGTAAAAGGAGTTTCTATGTACCAACTTACACTGGTACCCTAAATCATGTGTCAGACAGACAGTTTTTTCCTAATGCTAAAGGGGAAAAAATTAGCAAAAAAAATGATAGAGGGTGTTGAAATTATAGAATGTGGTTTTGAGAATGAGATGAAAGGAGAGTGATGGGGAGGCTGAGAAAAAAAATATGAAGAGAGTACAGATAGATGAAAGAGGGCTTTTTGGTATTTGGGAGCCATGGAGTTAGGGTAGAGGGAGTGAGAGACAGCTGGTGGTAGGAGATCTGAGTGCTCTGCTTGCTCTCCAGTGGTCAGGCAGGGTCGCAGTTGTGTGAGAGCAGAGGAGAGGCAAACCCCATCCCCAGGGGTCCCTGGCTGGCTGTGCTTCTGCCACCATCACTGCTATTGCTGCTGCCACAGCAGTCTATGAATATTTTAGGGGGAATTAGCCCCAGGCGCTGTGGATGCATATGAAAGGGGAGTGCTAAGTGTGCCCAAGAGGCAACATCTGGCCCCACTCCAGTCCCTTTCCCTATCTCAGCCACATGGCCTTTTTTTTTCTGTGCTGACCATGCTATCAAACTGGCGCTGCAGCACGGATTGCGTGCACATTCTCGAAAACCTGCTCCCACCTTTTCTCTCACTTTCCCAATACATGCCTCCCAACATGCTGCCTTGCGGTCAATGGTTGCCTCTACTCTTAATTGCACAATAGATTACTGCAATAGAATATCTGCTAAAGTGTTTTCCATGGCTAAACTAAGAAATCCTACCTAAGCCCTGCCTTACTTCTAAAGCATGTGCACACGTGACTGTGTGTGCTGAAAGACAATGAGAAGTACAGAAAGTGAACAGCTCAAAGAGGTTTTTCTCCAGTGAAGGTGAGACTAGTTCAGCCTTTTAGCCCTACAATCGATTCAATCAGTCAATTAATCACTCTTCTTTGACACATGTTCCCTAGGGGGGTGCTGATAGGGGGAGGGAGGGAGGAGGAGTAGATAGGAGAAAGAGGCTAGGGAGGGAGCGAGAGATGGCAGAATGAGCAGGGCATAAGTGAGAGAAAGTGTGTAACCAGTTTTGTTTGAGGAGAATAACTTCAATAATAATCATTTTTTACACAGTGCCACAATTACAGTTTGAATGCCCTGGTGCTGGAGAACCAGCCACCGGGCACTGTCGTCCTACGTGTGCAAGCCCATGATGCCGACACTGGGGTCAATGGAGAGGTCAAGTACGGCATCATGCAGCGAGATGGTTCATATCCTGGGTTTAGCATTGACCCAGACTCAGGTATGCAGCTGCTTCTTCACAGGCTTTGCAGTATTGCATCCAGGGCAAGAAAGAGAAAACTGAGGCATAGAACAAGACTGATCTTGCAGTGTATGTGCTCTGTGTGTTGTCGTGTGCAGGGGAGATCCAAACGGCAGTCAGTTTTGATCGGGAGAAGCAAAGAGAATATACCCTGTCTGTCACCGCCACGGACCAGGCTGAGGAGCCTCTGATTGGCATCTGTCAGATTATCGTTGTCATCGCTGACCAAAACGACAACAACCCCAAGTTTGAGAATAGCCGCTACCAGTGTAAGAAACACTTTTCTGGGTCTGCATCTGCACCTGTTAGTCTCACTCTCTGTCTCACACACAAATAACATTTAAAGTTACATTGTTCAGTATCTCCCCAATACAATTCATATATACTGTATCTACAGTATAACTTACATTTTGATTTTGACTTAAATGTAATTATAAATGTAATTAAATTAAAAATATATTTATGAGCTAAAGCCACATATTAGGTCTTTGTAACAGCCATTGTCTGCACATTCCTTTTGAAAGTGAGTGTCATTGTGAACACACCACAGCACAGCACGCAGTGCACTACAACAAAATGTGACCACTTAATTTGACCCATCCATGAAGGAGCAGTGGACAGCTGTCATGGGCAGGGCCCGGGGAGCAGTGCTTGGGGACATACCTTGCCTCAGTGATACCTTTACCAGTCCTGGGATTCGAGCGGGCCATCTTCTGATCACGGGGCAAACGCACTTACCGTTAAACTATCACTGCATTTTGCAACCAGGTCGGCAAAACAAAAACCTAGTTTAAAGCCAAGCACAGTATTTCACTGTTCTTTTAAGGGTATGTTATCAAAACAAGAATGTGCACCTGGTGTGTGGACAATGTGCATACACATTGTGCTTGTGACACACTCAGAGGCACACAGCAAGACATTTGAAATGTAGATCTTATAGTGATTTTATTTTTTGGCAATACTTGTAGGTGTTTAAACAGATCAGAATGAGGAGTTCTGTCAAAAAATAGAAAACAAAATTGACAGAAGCCATTTCTTTGTAACAGTAGTCAAAAACATACTGTTGTTTTTATGTGCCAAGCACTAAGTAGAATTTGGCCTCACAGCTCCAGAATTTTCACCTGGTTTTGTCATGCAGTCAGTTGAACTGAAAGGTTGTCTTCACTCACGTCACATGTTCCCTTTCATTAACCACTGTCATTGTGAAGTGGAGAGATTGAAGAGGTAATGAGGGATCCTCCGCTCAAGCATTGCCCTTTCCTTAAAAATTTATGCCAGGTGCATTTTGCAGGGCTATGGTTTCGCTGCATTAACACATTTTCAAACTAGAGCATTGAATCCAGTCAGGATGCATTAGACATGAATATTAAATATGAAAAGCAATTTTAAAAAAGGTAAGTTTTAACAGTATTAGCTCAGCTACTCTGTTTCATCTTGGCTTAACATTAGGACCCTTGAAAGCTGTGGGGGAACGAGATGTTTCTTCTTGCCCGCTCCTTGAACAGATTGGTGTTTGTTTACGATGTGCACAAATATGTGTTTGATAAGTTTGATGTCAGAATTCCTTTTCATCATATTTAAAGTGGAGCTGGAGCAGCTCATGCAGTATTTAGTGTTGAGATTGAAATGCTTCTGGGCCATGCTGTTCGCTCATGCTGCAGCAGTGACTGGGACAACAGCAGCAGCAGCAGGAGTGTTGTGTCATTCAGATGTTTGTTCTTGCTCCTGCATTGATTTTAACTCTCTTTCTCTTTTAAGACTTTCTTCGAGAGGACACCCCGGTGGGCACCAGCTTCCTGCGCGCTGCTGCCCTTGATGATGACCAGGGAACCAATGCTGCCATCACGTACTCTCTGTCCCGCCAGAACCCGGCCTACTTCCACATTAACCCCAGCACAGGATGGGTCTATGTCAATCACCCCATCTCACAGGTGCATTCTGCAACCGCCATGCAGCCCCTTCCTACACATTCACATGCAATATTTTTCTGACATGTTAATACACTTATAATACATTTTTAAAAATGTACAGCTCTGCTAGAATTTTAAATAATATTGTAAATAAAACAATAAAAAATAATATATTTAAATATGATGCAGTTTAATCTGTTTAATCTCTTGCACATACTAGTTCGTCTTTTTAGAAGCACACATGATCTACATAACACAATACTTTTTTACAATCCGAACTACTTAATCCGAACAGGGTTACGCGGGGACCAGAGCCTATCCCGGGAACTTACGGGCGCAAGGCAGCAGGCACCAACACATTGCATGACACACACACTCACACGCACATTCACACCCTACAGGGCCAATTTACAGTCGCCAATTAACCTATATTGCATGCCTTTGGACTGTGGGAGGAAACCGGAGACCCCAGAGAAAACCCACGCGAACGCGGGGAGAGCATGCAAACTCCACACAGAAAGGCCGACGGCCGACCCCGGGGTTCGAACTCAGGACTTTCTCACTGTGAGGCGTCAGCGCTAACCACTGTGCCACCGTACTTATAAAATAAATATCATATATTAGATTTAGATTTAGATTTAGATAAGATTTATTTATTGTCATTGTACTTTCTTACAACAAAATTCCAATAACATTTTTCCATATGCAGCAAAATAAGAATAAATAAAATATTTTAAAAGTAAAAGAAGAATCAAACACCAGAACAGTAATAGAACAGCAGAGCATAATAAAACTGCAGAACGGACGTACAGTATAATGTAATTATAAGAAAGCTGGTTCTCAGTCTGGTGTTCGGGATCTTATTGCCCTCAACCTCTTTCCAGACGTTAGCAGTTCAAATAGATGATGTGCTGGAGGTGTTGTGTCTCTGATATTGCTGTTAGCCTTCGTCCTGAGTTGGCTAGCATAGATAGTTTCCATGTTTGGGAGGATAATTCGCTGAGCAGTTTTCACCACATGGTGCAGCTCCTTCCGTTCAGCAACTGTGCAACTAGGATACCACACAGTCAGTCCGTAGGAGAGTATACTTTCTATTGCAGTGCGGTAAAAGCTGATTAAAAGCTGTTGAGGTAGATGGGCCTGTCTCAGTTTAGTATGGGCTGTGCTTTTCATACTGTGGTTATATGTTTCGCACATTCTTGTTTCACAGATATAATTCTAACATTTATTTATGTGAATGAACATACATTATTTGAACAAGTTCCCGTGAAGGCAAACAAAAACTCACACGGTTATCTGCCTCCTGCTTGTGTGTGGGGGGGTGTTTGGGGTGTGTGTATTTGCACCTCCTCATTTCTCTTGTTATCCTCCACAGAGACCAGCACTCACCTAAGTCTTTGTTCCCTCCCACAGCATTTGCATATTAAACATGACATGTTGCAGAAGAACACCTCAGTCATGTCTGTTGTGTATATATATCTATACAAATGTGCCGGCGGGGAAAGCGCTGCATTCTGCCATGCATAAATACCTCCACACAGCGCAGTTTCCCACATCTCACCGTTATCCTCCAGGCACACTGAGAGCTGCTGTTTATTTATGGGGAACGCCTTTCACATTCGCCTCTTTCTCCTGTCTCATTCCTTTCCCGTGCTTTTTCATTTCTTTCTGGTTGTCACAGTTCCTGTCTCTCACTGATTTTCACAAGTTAGTCAGTCAGACTTTTTTTTGCTTGCATGATTTCTTTCTTTTCTTCTTCCTTTCTTGCTTTCTTTGTGTCTTATTAGGGGGCCATGCAGTGGAACACTGCGTGGTACCCTATTGTTATTGTGCCGATTTTTTTTTTTCTGCCTTAAAACGCGTTGTGAAGAAAAAACGGTAAGACCTACAGCTTTGAAATTTCGCAGGTAGGTCCGGTACCCCACCCACTACTCAGGCAAAAAAACTGCACCAAAATAAGCTATTATGCGGTTTTTCAAAAAATTTTGCATTTTGTCTAATAAAATTCGAATCTTAGTTCCCATCCTCAAAAATCATATACCATCTTATTCCTTGGGTTAAGACAATTTTTCTAGACCCCCGCATCTATTTCTACCATATTTGATTTTTCGCTAATTTGCATAAAATGAAAACTCATCTTTTTCGAACTCCCTGGATTTTTGTCCAATCTGCATGCAACTGGTATCATTTGAATCCCAAGACACTCTTCTTTAATTATTATCGAGCACATTTTTAATTTAGGTCTTCATTTTTCTGTAATATGCAAATAAATGTGCTCGGCTTGGCATGGGACTGCAACACCACACACCGAGTGTCATAGAAATCCGGCTATGTGGGCTACAGCTTTGAAATTTGCCAGTGAGGTCCGGGACCCCTCCTACTACTCAGGAAAAAAAACATTGCACCACTCCCCTGAAATTCCAACAGTCCAAACCCCACCCACTACTCAGGCCAAAAAAAACAATTGCACTACTCTGCCAGTTGGTGGCGCTAATGAGCTATTTTGCGTTTTGCCTAATAACTTTTGAACCGTAGCTCTGATTCTCTAAAATCTTATACCATCTTACTCCTTGGGTGAAGAGGAATCTTTATAGACCCTTGCATCTATTTTCGCCATATTGGATTTCTCGCTAATTTGCATAATATGCAAAACCATCTCTTGTGAACTAGACTACTCAGGCAAAAAAAAAACAATTGCACCACTCTGCCAGTTGGTGGCGCTAATGAGCTATTTTGCGTTTTGCCTAATAACCTTTGAACCGTAGCTCAGTTTCTCAAAAATCTTATATCATCTTACTCCTTGGGTCAAGACGAATCTTTATAGACCCTCACATCTATTTCTGCCATATTGAATTTCTCGCTAATTTGCATAATATGCAAAACCATCTCTTACAAACTAGACCCTGGATTTTTATCCAATCTACATGCAACTGGTATCATTTGAACCCCAAGACATTCTTCTTTAATTACTTTCAAGCACATTTTTAATGTGGGTCTTCATTTGGCTGTAATATACAAATAAATGTGGTGGGCTTGGCATAGGACTGCAATGCCACACACTGAGTATCATAGAAATCCGGCTCTGGGTGGGCTACAGCTTAGAAATTTGGCAGGTAGGTCTGGTACCCCTCCCACTACTCAGGCAAAAAAAATTGCACCACTATGCCAGTTGGTGGCGCTATAATAAGCTATTTTGCATTTTGCCTAATAAGTTTTGAACCGTAGCACCCTAGATAAAAGGATGAAACGTGTCATATTTCAACGTCTGTCCACTTCGATTCATCAAAAACTGATAAAGCTGCAAACTGCATGGCCCCCGTAATCACTGCTTGCAGTTATATTTTTAGCTTTCTTTCTGTGCTCTGTGTGTGTGTCCCTGTGTGTGTTTGTTCTTATTGTTTGGTCGGTGCAGAAATGTCATCTCCCCCTTCCTCTTAGCGTAGTGGTGTCTGGCTGCCTCTGTCATTTCTGTGCAGGTTATATAAAACCTCGGGGTCCACTGTCTGACATTAAGAAGGATCTGTGGACACACACAGGCACGGACAGGAAGACAGCCTGCACTCAGATGATTGCGACAGCACGATTTGGGCCAGGCAGGCTTACAGCAACAGCCATGATAAATTCACAGCATTGTGTAGTGTCAGAGCTAGAGTGAGCAGCAAGGATTTCTCCCTGTTTGGCAGAACCAAAATCCCCCATACCTCTCTCTTTCTCTCTCTCTCTCTCTCTCTCTCTGACATGTACAACACAGACACATACAAACACACACACATAGACCAACCAATCACTACAAGACAAAATAAGTCAGGGCTGGATGGACCTTAGGTGAAGCATTACATGCAGTGAATTATTAATGCAGAGTCCACATCCAACACCTTTTCGCTTTTAACTTGTCTACATCGAGCTTGACAGAGATGGGGTTAGACAAGGCTTGATGAGCTTTTGGAAGGGGGGCATCGGTCATCGGGGGCTTGCCAGTTCATTCCACCCCGTTCCCCATTCCCTCTTCCTCTTGCCGTGTCATTGTCACAGTGCCAGTCATCATGTTGTGTAGGTCTAGCCAGTGTTTCCATTAGTCCACCAAAGTCCTTCTCACATATGTCAGGAAGCATCATTGCTGTAGAGCCAAGACATGTCACTTGCACTTACCTACTTTCAAACTGACAACTTTTATTGCTTTCTAGCTGTCCATCTGCTTATATTAGGAGGAATTTTCACAATTTTCTCTGATTCTTTCAAAGGGGAAAAAGCAGTATTCTGAGATTTTCACATTGTCTGTCTCTTCTCCTGTTTCTCTCTCTTACCCACATACACACTGATGAAAAGACATTATTTTGTAGCCTGTTAAGCAAAGTTTTAGTGGTGACTCATCTTTAAAGTGTGTTCCATTATTACAGTAGTAATTTTAGTGAAATGGCGTAAAATATGTAGTACAGGAACACGGCCCTCTTTGTTCACCCTCAGCAGTGAAAGACGGATAATGAGGCATAATATATAACAGTTTTGAGAGCAGGTCCGTCTGAGCTGCCATGCTGTGCACTGCTAAAAGTCTTGCTTGCATTGTCTGATAAATAATGCTGACTGTTCTCTTGTTTTTAATGTCAGGAATTTCTCTGTCTGCCTTGGTAACAATCTTTTGAACAAAATTCCCATTCGAGAAAATAGTCATCCAGCTGTGATGGGAAAAGTTTCCATGTTTCACTTCTGTTCTCCAGCTTTCATTAATAAACTATCATGCATTTTTGAATTAATGGCTGTAGAGAAAGGACTGGATATGTTGTAATAGATGGGTTCTAACCTCTTTTTTGTTGTGGTCTGCCTTAGACATCCCAGATCAGGCAACAGATCATTGCCACAGATGGAGGGGGCCGCAGCAGTTCTGTGGACCTCACTGTCACCATCACCAATGTACACAATCAACCGCCACAGTGGGAGCAAGCTGAGTACTGGGTGACCGTCCCTGAGAATACAATCCGTGACACAAAGATAGTGGTGAGTCCTGCACTCCTGGAAAGTCATTAGAATCCATTGTTTATAGTGGTTCCTGTCGAATTTCAGTAGTTTCTTCATGGTTTACATGGACAAATCAACAACCTTCTTGGTTAAAATAATTCAAATTTAACAAAAAGAATCCTGATTAATCCTAATGGAAATGAGATCATATTTACTGAAATCCATCATGGGATCGGATGTATTACATGCTTTTCCAGAAAAGAAAAATGCTATATGGAAATGTTACTGTATTCCTAATTAAGTGATAAATACTTTTCATATATTTCATTATGAAGTAATTTAACAGTAATTCCCTATTCCCAATCAGCAATCCAAAACAGTAGATGTTTGCATCACAGTTTTCGATTCACTTTCAGAACTGTTATAGTCTACCAGTTCAAGATAAGGACCTTGGGTTTATTTTGCTGAGGATCGTCCCATCCAATACCGCTAGTAAACCTCATCTGTCTCCCTAATGTATACAGACTGCTTGTCGGATTTTTCTCTTCTGATTTATATTTAAGGGGGAAAAGCCAGTCTTTTGCATCTCTTTCTCTCTCTCTCGCTCTCTCTCGATGCCAGAAGGCTCTCCATTTCTACTCCATCAGCAGCTTCGTATAGCTGCTTAGAAACATTCTGCAGCATTTACAGACATAGATACTTGTCTTTTCACACTGCCACAGGATGCGAAAGAGGCTTAGGTTGGATGTTTGAGCAAAACATTTCATTTCCACCAAGGGTAGTGTAACTGGAGGTTAGTCTGGCCTCAAGTGCATTCACTCTGCTTTGCTAATCATTTTTGTAATCCCTCATGCCTTTATACACATAAATGAATCTTGATTGGACTACCAACACACATGCACACACTCTCACCTAAATACATGCATACACGAACATTATCATCATTATCATCTACATCATCTGATTGTAGATATTGAAAAAAAGAACCCAAGATGACCAGTAAGTGCTTGTGCAAACTGGAAACATGCTAGTAAAGAATACTTAATTACTATATTCATTTCTTGGCAGCATTCTCGTGTCAGAGAGCTTCAGCTATCATTTCTATCATATCAATAATAAATTATGCTTTAAATCTATTTTTCTATTTTGCTATAAATCTCACTTTTTGCAATTTCATCTCTCTCATGGCTCTACTATGCTTTGTAATTTAATATCCAAGTAAATTGTTGTTAAAATTTAGCAGCATTGAGTTTTGACTCAGTCATGCACGTTATTGCATGGGTCTCAGTCTTTTTCACAAACACACTTTCTCCAAACCAAAAAAATAAGGGTTTGTGTCTCTGATCAGATTATTTTACGGATGTATAATATAAAATATCAGCTTCAGACGGACAATGACTGCCAGCGTGCATCTGGCATGGAAAAGTCCAGGAGAATCAAGCAGATCTCCGGCAGGAATAAAAGCATCTTTACTAATCCAACCAAACTGATGAAGCAGAAACTCAACGGCACACCCAACCAGCAAACTAGATACAATACGGTGATTACGCAGACCATCTAACAAAATGGGGAACATGTGTAAGTGACGAGTGGTAGGCAAAACTGAACAAGACGAAAAGGGACGGGGACTGCCAGATTACCGAGCCTCAGTTTCCTTTTCCTTTTCGTCTTTTCCTTTTCGGTCTTATACATATGCTCATGTATGTGTGTTACGTCTGTACCTCCAGCAGGGTGGAAGAGGTGAGGACTTAACACACGTACATAAGTGTATGTATAAAAACACCAAAAAGCCAACAGTAGAATTGCTGTGTGCCCTCCCTCTGCTGAACAAAGAACTGGTGATGGAAAGATTTGTCTGCTCAGTGTAGATCAGTACAGAATTTACTTGTTTATGATCATCATTTGCTTGTTGCTGCTTTGACACCGATCAAAAATAGCTGAAGGCTTACATCTTAATCTTTCCAAGCTGGTTTGGCACTAAAACCTGCTTGAAGGGGTCAAAAAGATCAATTGATCAGTAATAAATGTGGCAGTTCATGGGACAGTTTAAGATTATGACAAGGCTACACCGTCTGACAGTTTTATTTGTTCTGTATGATCTACACCTCTGAGTTCTATCTCGCTTGTGTCTGATTATGCTGCAGTATGTTTGTACCTGGTAGTCATTATCAGCCTTCGAGTATGTGTCCTTTGTAGTCTGCTTCTCTATTCCCAAGTCTGAATTTGACATTAGCAGTCAAAGGCATTTCCAGCTGAGGTGAATTGAAACAGAATGTGATTCATTTTAGCTGAATGAACTGAGAGTTGTATCAGTATTAAAAAAGAAAACACTGCTGTTCTATATACTATTTCCTATATTCCTTCTCTCTTTGGTAAGGATATCAATTGTACCAGAACTGCTAGTAAAGCCATTGGAAATTTATGGTCTACCTAGGCAAAAATCTTTTGAATGAGGAGTGGACAGAGTCAGCAAGCCCAAACAAGCAATCAACATGAATTGACTGGTTTTATTGTTTATTTATTTCATAAATTTAAAAAAATGTAAACACACACAAACACAAAAAGCCTGACAATAATATGGTAATATGACTTGAACAACAAAGTACTTCAGAGCACTTACATCTCCCGTGCGCCCCCTCCCCAAAGCACAGCATTTACTCCCTGGTGTGGAGTTACTGTAGCAACTGACTGTTCAAATCTGTTCTGTGCATTGGGAGACTTCATGGTAATTTATCTTCAGAACTCTAGATACAAATTAGGCTTGTTAAGCAGTATAATGCATTCATTAGGTACACTGAGCAGCCTTATTCAGCCTTGTGTCCCTCTCTCCCTCTCTCTCTCTCTCTCTCTCTCTCTCTTTCTGTGTACCTTTCTCTCTTTTTCTTGTTCTCTCCTTCCTTCTCCATCCATCTCTCTGACTCTTTGTTGCGGTAATCTTAAATGGGAGGGCAGATTAATCAGGTTTGGTTTCACAGGTCAGCCAAATTTGTGTTTGTCGACATATCATCTAAATGCTTTATTTAGCTAATGCAAACTTTTATGAATATTTCAACACTAATGGCGTGTTTGAACAAAAAGATTGTGCATAAACTTTCATAATATGCTTCTGGAAAGGGGAGGATGGCCTCATGGGGCTGCTGTCCATGAAGGAGTCTCCAGGAAAAGACTGGAATGTGATGTCTGAGAGCTTTTTGGTGTTTCTCTGCCTCAGCAGAACCAGCAGGATGAACCATCACTCTGTGCTATATTTCATTTATGTTTTTCTATCGTAATGTTTTTCTGTGGTAGTTTTTGACATTTTTATGTCCTCTTCATTAAACATTTTGCCTTGGCGATTTTAGCTGAACATATCTGAAATACCAACAAAGTGTCTAACTCTCTGAACTTTTTCCAGTGTTAAATTTAGCCAGAAAGGCACACACCAGCGCAGCGTGAAGCTCTGAGAAGGAGAAGAGGAGAGAGTTTCAGCAGATCTGTTTTTCTTTCTTTTTTGCAGATCAGTTCCAAATATTGGTTATCGACCTCAAAAACTAGCAATAATCAGCAATGACATCATCCCTGAAAAACCAATATCGGTCAACCTCTCGTCTGTATATGCTTCATTTTTTTCTTTAATTTAATTTGTTTTTATTTGATTGAAAAAAATATTTTAAAAATCTTACTAGACTTAGAGTTCACACATCTCTCGAAGTGTATGTAGAAGTGGGTGTAAAAACAGATCTATAGGGAGGCCTGAGCAGGATTGTGGTCTAAGTGGCTGATGTAGGAAAAGTGAGAGAGTAGGTCAGCATTGTAGATATCAAAGGCAGATCCATAAAAGCAAGAAGCAGGAGCCAAAGAGCTTTTAAGGGACGCGGTTTTCTCTCATCATTGAGGAACGATAATAAGAAAATTGATTTGCTATTGATGCATAAAATTTATCTTTTCCATGTTATCTGGCCAGCTTTTAGGTAGGAATACTGTTACTTATAGCAAGAAGGTCCTCAGAGGAAAACTGTTAAAATACCAATTAAAAATCCCACTAAGATTAATATATTTTTCATAGCAAGAGTAGAATAGATTGGTAGATTTCATAGCAACATTTATTCGATTATGTGAATACCATAGAAAGTTTGGAAACAGTATTTCCAATTATTCAGCCCTGTGTTATACTGGAATGTGTTGTTTGCTATACATTGTCATTTGTTTGATTGTACTTCAGGGTTAAAAGTTTTTTCCTCATGCTAAATGAATTATGCTTCCACTGTAGACAGATTGCAGCTGTAACTTTCAGTAGCCTCCTCCCAAACCAAATCTAGTCTTCAGCCCCTTAAGCTCTTTAGTCTTTTAAGCTTGTCTTTTTAATCTATTAGCATGAATCCAAAACCATAAACTGTATATAATGTTGAGCTTAAATATGTTTTAGGGTTGTCTTGATAATATTGTTTTATAATAGTAAAGGTAAAATGAGAGTGCATTGACAATTACAAAAAAAATAAGCAGCATTCTACAATAAGTACACATTCAACAGCTTCCAAAAAAGGAGCAGAAATGGAGAAGAAGGCACATGTGGATGATAAATGAAGGAAATCAAAAATGAGTGGACTTCAGATTAATTAACTGCAACTCTGTAACGAGTCCCAGAATGTAGCAAGAGAAGACAATGAGCCACGTATGGAGGAAAGATGCTAATCACAACAAAATATAGGTTCATAAGCAATGGATGTGTCAAAGGAACAAGTCAGAGGAAATTGAGATAAAAATATGGCATGTATGGACAGAAAAATGTCAAATGTTTAGGCAAGCTGGATAATGGAGAAATTGGGAAAAAAGTTTCAGAAAAAATTATATCTCTACTATATTGACTGTTCTATCCATGTGCTTGTAACAATATATGGCAATTTGATATTAACAAATTATTAAAACAGTGGGCATTTTGCCCTTACAAAATATTTTAACTTCTGGCAAACAGTTGCCGTTAACCTTTGGCAATGTTGCCACAAATTTGCAGCAAGCTAATATTTTAAATTTGTGGCAAACTTGTGGTGGACTTGTGGCATATTTGCGGTGGACTTCTTGTACATTTGTCACCAAAGGTTTTCTACAAGTTTGTCATTACTGGCAAACTGTTTTGATAAATACATTCTGGAAAATACATTTGCCACTAGTGGCAAAACTGCCGCAAACTTGTGGCAACATATTCTGGATAACTGTTCGCCACAAAATTAATCACAAACCTGAACGCAAACATTTTGTTTTTTTATAAGAGTGATCATTTAACTAGCCCAGTGGGAAGCCTGTTTCAAGATCAAGGATCTACAGTAGAGACAGTATGCTACTAAACATGGTTAAAAATTGGAAAAGCATACAGCTGTACTGTACTAGCAGTTTTCATTTGTACTTTTCAGTTAACTTGTTTTTTTCATTCATTCATTATACAAACCGCTTAATCCCAACTGTGGTTGCGGGAGGAGCGGAGCCTATCCTGAGAACTTGCGGGGGCAAGGCAGGGAACAACCCTGAGCAGGCACCAACACACCGCAGGGCACACATACTCACATAATCACTCTCACATTCACACCTTACATGGCAAATTTAGAGTCACCAATTAACCTGTATTGCATGCTTTTGGACTGTGGGAGGAAACCGGAGCCCCGGGAAAACATCACAGAAATAATAACCGCTTACTTGAGTAATTCAAAAGAATAACAGATTAGTTGATTACAAAAGTAGTCGTTTATTATAGCCCTAGATAGTAGCAAATTAAGCCATAACAGGTCAATGCAATGCTTGCAATGCGTTTAAGTTGTTTCCACAGATTGCGAAGTTTGTGGAGAAAGTGGCATTCACCTTTTTCAGGTCCCATTTTGTGCATACACAATAATACATGAGGCACCAGGTCTGTGAAATGCCATTTTATGGTTTTCACTGGGAAAGGTGTGTGTTACACTGATATCAGTCTCTGCAGGGTTTCTGGGTGCTCTGATGTCTCTGTGCTTAGAGCGTGTCGGAAGAGGCTAGTGGACTAAATGAGAGGAAATTGCATTTCGATGAGGAGGGAGTCTAGAGACGCCTTCCGCAGAAAGTTACTCTATACAGTAAATGTCAATATGAGTTCAATAAGAAATTAGATGGATTACAGGTGGAATGTGTCTAATGCATTCATGCACTGGAGTCAGCAGTGGGATGACTGACATTTCTGCTGATTTGGAATGCCTTTTCACAAATATTGCTAATAATCTCCTTCAGCGCTGGCAAAAGCTGACACTTTTCTTGTTCATAGATAGCTTTCATTAATATCTTGAGAAAAAGAATAAAAAAGCAAACTTGAACAATTGTAGCATGTCTAAGCAGGTTTTACTCAATTGGCCCACATAGTTAGAGATGATGAAGTAGTGAAAATAACCTTTGTTCGGTTATTAAAGTTTAAGGTAATGCTTCCTCTTCTTCCTTTTCTTACAGACCATAAAAGCAACCTCTCCTCTTGGTGACCCTCGTGTGACTTATAATCTGGAGGAGGGTCAGGTGCCCGAGACTAACATGCCTGTCCGTTTCTACATCAAACCCAACCGATTGGACGGATCCGCCTCCATCCTGGTGGCTGAGCCACTGGACTATGAGGCCACACGTTTCTTCATCCTGCGTGTGCGTGTGCAGAATGTAGCAGCAGTTCCTCTTGCATCCTTCACCACAGTATACATCAACGTCACAGGTGAGATCTACATCATCCCCAGTGAAAACAAGATAAACCCATTAAAAGTTTTAAGGTTACAGTGATCATTTGCTGGTTATTACTGGTTGAAATTTGGATCCAAAACACAGCTTAATCTTTATGGATCTTCTTAAGCAAGTGATCAAGACTTAAATTACTGATGCAACTGTCTTTCAAGATGCCGCAATACTAACAAAAGAACATCTAACAATTACTCATGAAAAGAAAAGGAAAGGTTGATGCAGCATACAGTGCAATACAAATATGTTTTGACAGCATGTTCTACACTGCAGACCTGCCTAGCAGATCCACTGTTTCTCTTTCGCTCAGCAGTCTACTTTGATTTTGTGATTGGGTTTGAATTAAAGCAAAACTGACATAAATATTTTTTTCCTTCATACTTCATTTTGCCTATATAGTACATCTGTACACAGTAGTGTGTATCACTGATGCTGACACTGATAAGTATGTGACAGGTGGTTGTGTGTGTGTGTGTGTGTGTGTGTGTGTGGCTGGGATTGTAGAGAAGCAGTAAACAGCTACAGCAGGGAAACTCTATACTTGAGCTTGCATCAGCATTAATTAGGCGGAAAATGGAGATTGAAATGGAATGAAAGGAAGAAAGGGAGACAAAAGCCATTGGAAAGCTCGTTAGTGAGGAGGTGCAATCAGCACACTGCAGGGAAGAGCTGAGCTTCTCTGCACTCACCCACACACCACCCCTGCATGCAGTGCGTTCAGTAGCCTCCTGAGATGGAAAACACTACCTGCCCCTCATTTAGTGGAGAAGTGAATTCACCATCAGGAATCTTATCATGCCTTCACCATATATTTGATTGTATTCTCTTTAGGCATAATATACTTTCTCACATTCCATCTTCCTTTTTTTCTCGCTCTTGTTCTGTCTACCCTCTACCCTCAGATGTAAATGACAATGTTCCGTTCTTTATGTCAAGCACGTACGAAGCCACAGTGCCCGAGGGGGCTGAGATTGGCACTTCAGTGGCACAGGTCTCGGCTTCTGACCTGGACTCGGGCCTCCATGGCATGGTGAGACTCATCACCTTTATCTTTTTGTTTTACTTTGTTATAATACTTAAGTGATGACTAATTAGTTATTACTTCAGAAATCCTGCAATATTGTAGAGTCCTTTTTCTAGTACATTCCAAATTTTCATGAAAGTACTGCACTGTTGCACTAAATATTTTGCCTCATACAATGACTGACTCTGTACCTGTCCCTGTGAAGATAAATTACCTCATTCTAAAGGACCAGAGTGGGGACTCACAGTTCTTCAGCATCAACTCCAACACAGGCATCATTCACACGCGAGCCATGTTTGACCGTGAGCAGAAAAGTTCCTATCTGATTGAAGTGCAGTCTCAGGACAGCTCAGAGTCAGCCCGTCCAGGACAACAGGGTCAACCCAACACAGGTACACTGTCCCAGCCGTTACTTGCAGCCCACCTGCTACACCATGCTACTGCGGATGCATCCAAGCTACACCCACAATATCACTTGTTTAAAAATTGTCATTACTGTGACTTACACAAGTACTACAAATTCAGAATTTTAGTAGAAAGGCCAATATTATCCAGGAGACAGTAGTAGGTCTAATTTGGGTAGGTTTCCAGAAGGGAATATTATTCTTGCAATGAATAATTTGTAATATATTTCTAATGTTTTCTGCTGACTTTAAACCGTGGGATATTCCTCCCCTCCACACAGACACGGCCTATGTGAGGATCTTTGTCACGGACGTGAATGACAATGCTCCAGTCTTTTCTCAGCCTATGTACGAGATCAGCGTGGAGGAGGACAAGGAAGTGGGCTACATGGTCATTACCGTCACCGCTAATGATGAAGACGAGGGTAAGACTGTTGACTACTGCTGCTACTGAAAGTCTGTCACCATTTCATGTGGGCTTCAATTGAGTGTTTTGCACCTGGATTCTGTGTTACTTCTGAGGTGATACAGCTGTGTGTCTTGTTTGTACAGCAGTTTTATCATCCAGTATGGAGCTCAGCATTTTTAGACAGCATTTACAGAGATGGCAGGATGAAGAAATATGTAGTGAGAGGTAAATCTAGGTAAAAATGTGTTTTTCTGCTGAGCTTGTTAGCAAACCTCTGTGGTGATTGTGGGAGTAATGCATTCAGCCCCTGAGGTAATTATTTGATGTTGGTGTCTTTGTTTTGTTTTCCAAAGACTAGGAAAGGATTCTATTATGAGGTAAATCCTTTGTGTGAAAGATGGTATGACAAGAGCATTGAAGAGGGGACGCAGCTTTTTTTTTTTTTTACTAGGCGCTGCAATTTTTTTAAATGAGTTTTGGAATAAAATCCTTCAAAAGTAGATTCTTGCCAAATTATTCGCCAGACTGATCAGGGCTTTACGGCTAAATTTAAACTGTGTAAAACGGTGTAACTGAGGTGTAATTAGGGTATGAAGCAAACTCTTTGAAATTGCTGCATGTCAGCAATACTATATTTAATCTGTTATAAACACTACTAACCTCTACAAAACTCAACATCAAAACTCAACATCAACTCTGTGAATGAGAAGAAGCTGTGACTTTAACTAGACGAAAGAGCCAATGAGATAAACAAACCTGCAGCCATTTTGTTTTCCCTCTTGGCACAGGTGTCCAAGCAGTGGGATGATGTGTATTAGCCAGAGATAATCCATAAAACATGACACAATCCCATTAAGCAGCAGTCTTGCTGATCAGACATGTCTTTTGGGAGGATTGCAGCTCAGTAAAGCCTGGCCCCCAAGTACAACTGGTTGAAAGCTATTCTATTTCTTGCTCTTTCCTCATTTTCCTCTGTGGTGTTACTGTACATTTGTGTACATATTTCTGTTCTTTTTGGGAATCTTATAGATACTGTCAGCTGCAAGCAAATCAAGACTATATGAATTCGATAGTGTTTGGTTTGAATTGATTTTGTTGATTTTCAGCCCTCAGCATTAATGTCTAGCAATGAACTGAAGTCAGTATGGCTAGTAGCAAAACTGTGCAAGGGCTGACTGCAAATTAACCAATAAATGAATTCTTTTTGTGATATTTTTGGTGGATGTACTTACAGGCATTATTCTTTTAATTATGGTTAGCCCGCATGGGCATTTCAGCCAGTGCTCTTTACATTAATAAGACATCTAGGTTTGACAGAAAGTTTGGCCATTTTGTCAAAGGTTTATTTATGTTTTTTGAGAGGCGAGCATCCGTGAGACTGGCTCAGCTCCCCAAAAGAGATGCAACTATCCCAAGAGATCCAGACTATTTGGTTAATCAGCAACTATGGCCAGCGTAATATAATATACATATTTGATGTGCATATTGAAATTACCATGCACAATGTAATTCAAAACTGAATTTTTCTGTCTAGATCTTCTCTTTTGCCAGTCATGCCACTGAGCTGGGAAACTATCATGTGCAGTGTTGGCCCTGTCTATTTGAGCGAGACAAGCTTGGACAGATCACCTTTCCGTCCAGTCTAGTGTGCCGATCTGCTTATCTTCCCACCCACATATCCCCTCCCTGCCTCTGAACTCTTCCGGCCTGTCACTCCAGTTGTTCAGGAACCAGGTTACCATGCTCGATCTCTCCAGTGCCCTCATCTGAAGAGAAGATGACTCGTGTTCATGTCACCCTAAACAAACACATGGGGCTGTGAAGGCCCTCACTGCGGCAACATGGCTTCACCTGTTACATTTGGTGCATGTGCATGACAAATGTGGTGTGGCACGTTGCCACTGTTGGCAAGCTTACAGGAGAAAGCAAGGCTGGGAAGAGCCTTACCGTGTTAATAATGAGACAGTCACCCTAGCTGAAAGGTGAATGAGGCAAGATGGCCTGCCATGGTTGAACAGACAGGGTAGGGCTGCTAGACAGCTAATATCTCAGGCTTATTATGAGAAGGAATGTAAATCAGAGCTCAGCGCCACAATGTCAACCTCCCGTCTTTGGCGGATAACCTGCCCATTTTAATCTCAATATTTTACATCGATGTTACAGTGGGGGTGAAAGTGGGAACTTAAAGCAATTGGAGCCCAATCCATTGGGAATGACAGAACTTTATGGTTATATAAAATCCCAGCCGATTAGACTTACGCTTAATGCTAAAGCTTTCCTTGGAGCTCCTGTCTTAGACAGGAGCAAAGCCTTTTAATGTGGTCTTAAATTGTGCAGGAAAATGGCATGTCATAGTGGATGTACCAGCAGAATGAAGTTTTAAGTTTTTCAGCTCTGTTATACTCTATGTCCTATAGTGAGTGAAGGCTGGCAAGGTGTAGGCCCTGAATGCAGTGCAGTGGAGAAGGGGACACCATATGAGGCAGCTGGTCATTAAGGGAACTGCTCTGGGCCAGAGCTAAAGAGCTGCCGGTGTCAGAGTGCATCATACTGCAAAGCCCTGATGGCCCAGCCAGAATGAGCAGGATAAGTCCTAATGAAACCCTCACACATCATGCCCAGATGGTGTTTGTCTCCTAAATTCTGATCCACTCTAGTAAATTTAAACTGAGTTGTTTTTCTCTTGACTCGTATGTTGAATATCACAAACAGAAAGTACAATTCTCTCCTATCAGTTCATTCTCTATACCAGCATTTGCCCATAATGAAAAGCACAGCATCACATCATCACAGATGTTAATATAGTTCAAGATGTTTATTTGAGGGCTATTTATTCTTTAATGATGATCAGGCTGGTCATGGGTTCTAAACTGCTTAAGCTAATGAGGCACCAAAAACAAAACTCGAAAGGCATAAAACACATCTTAACCTGTGAAAATGGGCCGATTTAACAGAGTCAGAGCAGATCTTGAGGCTTTTACTGCGTGTTTCACTAAGCCTCAGATTTTGGGTGTCATATAGCAAGGTTTGGTCAGTGCAGACAGACAGACCTGACTGTGTGCAGAGGCTGATCTGCTGCAAAGTTTGGGATAACATGTGATCATTGGAGACATTCACAGAACGAGTGGGATTTAATGATGGGATGGTGAGGAACGAAGTGAAGGATGAAAGGTTTGGGGAGTTGTTATGCATGTCTGAATTGCTAAGCTGAGAACAGGCAAAAAGACAAACAGGATGAAATAATTTATAGTATAGTATAGTAAGATCTTATTAAAAAGCAAAACAAATGTTGGATAATAATAGGAGGCAGTCTAAGCACTCATGTTCACTTGTTTATTTTAATTTTTTACATTATCATTTCACATTATTTTAGAGGTTTAAGGTGCTTTAAACCCTCACTTAGAAAGCACAAACCTAATAGCATCTCAATTTTTATTCTCAATATTAAGCAGTGAGTTCATCAAAGATACTAATGTCAGAGTAATCTGGATTCTCATTTTACATGAATCCCTAAAATATGTGTTTCCTGTGATTTATTTAAAATCTAAAAACAAATGAAAAGTGTATTCATTTGGCACCACGACAGATCCTAGAATTGATAATCTTTCAATAAAAGATTTCATCTTTTGAGTATATATTTATCTATCATCAAAAGATGTTGTTGACATGTGCTTACCCCCAACAGGTGCTAATGCCAAACTGCGCTACCAGCTCGCCTCTGGCAACGCTATGGGCACCTTTGATGTGGAACCAGAGGTTGGCACTATTTTCATCGCCCAAAGACTGGATTATGAACGTGTGCAGCGCTACGAGTTACGATTAGTGGCATCTGACGGGAAGTGGGAGAACCAGACCATGGTGGTCATCAACATCATAAACCAAAATGATGAAGCACCCATTTTCAGTCAGACAGAGTATCACACCAGTGTCACAGAGGAGCTGACTGAGCTGCCCGTACTTGTACTGGAGGTGAGTAGGTAAAACCAGTCAATCACATGCATATATCTGTGGCTTGCAAAAAAGTTGCTTTGTCTTTGCTGGAAAACTTAAACTGGTCTTTAAATGTGTTTTATTTTGCTATTTTGCCAAAGCAATTTTTCTAATTGGATAAATTTGTGTTTATATTCTGCTTAGTCAGTGTCAGACCAACAATATTGAGCAAGAAAAACAGAACTAGTGTAAAAACCTGTAATCTACATTGATATGTTTTGTTATGTCTGTTAACATGCTCCCAGTTAGAGAGGTGAAAATTTATTTCCCTACTGTATTTAAAATAAATATTTTGACATACCTGGCCTTGGTTGTCACTCTCTTCCAGCTGTTTTACATATCACTGTCTATTGTGCTGTCAGTATTAAAAAAAAAGACTTCAAAGCCTTTATGTAAACAAACCCCGGGGGTTGGGGAGGAGAGATGAGGACTTTCTGCATTCCTTTGCAGTGTCTATTAACTTTTAATTGCCTTTTGTGTTCAGTGACAGATGCTTTGAATCTAGCTGTGTATGACTGTTCTTGACTGAGACAGGGTCCTGGTGATACTTGTACACAATATGTTGATCATTAACAGAAAGTTGTTTCTATATATTCAATTGCATAGGTGACAGCCACAGATCCAGATCAGGAGGCAGATCAGAGTGCAGTGCGATACACACTGCACGGCCAGGGAGCTGGGAGTGAGTTCACCATAGAGGAACTCAGTGGAAGAATCTATGCACAAAAACATCTTGATCGAGAAGATCGTTCCACCTGGCGATTTCTAGTATTGGCCACTGATGAGAACGGGGCAGGTTTAACAGGCTTTGCAGATGTATTGGTGGAGGTGCGTGATATCAATGACAATGCCCCTGTCTTCCTCTGTGCCTCTGATGGCTGCTTTGTGGGTCATGTGCCTGAGAACTCCCCAGCAGACACTTCCATCATGGAGATGAGGGCTACAGACCTGGATGATCCTAAAGCAGGCAAGAATGCCATCCTCACTTACAGGATTGTTCAGAATGTCCGGAACGAGATCAATCTGAACCTTTTTTCCATCAACCCAGCTACAGGTACCATATACACTGTGCTGCGCTCCCTAGATAGGGAAGTGGAAGATCGTTACTTAGTGGTTGTAGAGGCTAGGGATGGAGGTGGACTTTCTGGGACAGGAACAGCCACTATAGTGGTATCTGATGTGAACGATCACCCCCCAGTGTTCACTCAGAAAGTCTATATGGCCTCTGTGGCAGAAGACTTGGACATCAACAGTGAAGTGCTGTCAGTGGCTGCTACAGATGGTGATGAGGGGGAGAACTCTGTAATGACTTTCAGCATTGTTGGGGGAGATGACGACCGCAAATTTTTTATTGAGACAGATAAGGTTAACTGGCGGGGCATCATCAGGCTGAAGAAAAAGATTGACTTTGAGAAACCAAACGAGCGTACCTTCAATCTCACTATTAAAGTGGAAGATGCAGACTTCTTTAGCCTGGCCTACTGTGTCATTCAGGTGGAGGACTCCAATGACCATGCCCCTGTCTTCTTCCCACAATTCTATGATGCAGGTTCTGTGTTTGAGGACGTCCTTGTTGGCACCATTGTGGCCCAGGTGACTGCCATGGACCTGGACTCTGGGCAGAATGGAAAATTCTCCTACAGTATTGCTCCAGAGACTGACCACTTTCACCAGTTCATGGTGGATAAGAGCGGCTGGGTGTTGGTAGCGGATTCCTTGGATCGGGAGAAGATGTCTCAGCACAGGCTGATGGTCCTGGCTACAGACATGGGCAGCCCTGCCATGATCGGCTCTGCCATTGTGATGGTGAGCGTGCAGGATGTTAACGACAATGGGCCAGAATTTGAGGCTCCGTATCATCCCATTGTATGGGAGAATACCAATGCCCCACAAGTGGTTCATATGAATGACACTTCGACATTGCTGAATGCCATAGACAGAGACACTGCTGCTAATGGAGGACCATTTTCCATTCGCTTACTGATGCTTACCTCAGACGTCACAAATTTCAACCTGACAGACCTGCAGAATGGCAGTGCAAAAATAACAGCCCTCCGAACCTTCGATCGGGAGCAGCAGAAGCAGTACCTCCTTCCCATTTTGATGATTGACAGTGGTTCACCTCCAATGAGCTCCACCAGCACGCTCACAGTGATAATTGGAGACAGGAACGACCACCCACATGCGCCTGGACACTCAGAATTCATTGTCTACAACTATGAAGGTACATAAAAATTTGCTTCTAGATACTTTGCTTTACTAGAGTGCTTTAGGCAATATTCTCCTCTACGGTAGTTATTTAGTGTTTTACACCTTCTGTCAGCTTGTTATAAAATGAAGGGAGAAAATCATAGTTTGAGTTAAGGTATTTTTTAGTGACTTGCCATCTTTTCCAGTGAAATGCATTAGCCTTCTAATAAGAACAGACATAGCATGAAGCAAACAGTTTAGTCCCAGGTTTAATAGGCACATAAACAGGAGTCATTTTAAAAGCTGTTGATTTCATGCCTAACAGGATTACACTACTTCGTTTTGCCTTTTGGAAAAATGGCAGTTGCATACTAATGTCATGCTACCATGCAGCTTAAGGGAGTCATATATGCCAACAAGATGAGTTGCTTTTTTCCGCTTATCTCATGAAGATGTGTGTCTCTTTCTTTCTCTCCTCCCACACACACGTAGACATACACATATATAGCTACACATAGTGTCATACATATATTCACATTGCCTCAGGTAGTGCAGTCTGTGTGAGATGGCTCCACTGTGCCCTCATTATGTATTTTTCCCCAGGTTCTCTCCCCACCACTGTACTTGGACAAGTTCAATCTCCTGACCTTGATGACTGGAGTAAAAAGGTTTACAAATTCGAAGGCAAACCATCTAGGTACTTTGATCTTTTATTGAAGTTTAGTTCAAACCCTACAGTGGTGGCTGTCACTTAACAAGGAAGGTGATGAGAACAAAGAACAGAGAGAGAAACAGCGAGAGAATGGCATTGAGCCTTGTGTTAATTTTAACACCTCATCTGTTGGGCGTTTTTAATAGTCCATCAAAATTTGATTCTAAATTCACTCTGATGCAAGACAGCAGTGATTCTCTTGTTGTGGCTGATGGGAAAGCTGATGTGTGACGGACGTTTGCTCTAATGAGCTGAGCATGAAATAGTGAAGAGCTTCTTACTGTGCCTGCTGTATCAGCCTCTTGACAGACACACTTTTCAAAAGGAACTATGATGAAACGGGTGTCTATACTCGAGACAAATAATGAATGTCACATTCAGTCTCCTAGGTGTTTATGCTTGTCTGTTCAAATACTGTTTGTTTTTTTCAAAATAAGACTCTTTGAGATGTTCAGTAAAGTACTTACCCTTGTCAATTGGCATAATTAACACATTAATACGTTAGAGGGTTAGGTGTCTGGTGTAATATGGCTTTTTGGCACAGCAGCAGCTCCTTGACCCGGACAGAGTCTCATTTGCTTACTTGACAGTTAATTACCCAATTTGGCTCTGGTCCTGAAGGTCACCAGCGACACGGAAACTCAGTTCCTGTTAAGTGAACACGACTGCATTGTTCAAAATAAAAATTGAACGTTAGCCAGCTCAAGTATGATCTAAGTGTACACTGTCAGGGATGAAAAACACAAATATGTTCAGTCAGAGATTCATTATATTGTAGAGCAAAGCTAATTTTTAAATGCTCTGAATAATCCAATTTAGCATTGCAGTATCAGATATCAGAAAGCTTCAGTCATGCCCTAGTTTCAAAATATGCGCAGTGTCTACTCAGTTCACCTCACCAGCAGAGCAATGGCTGTGTCCTACTGCAAAAGTGATCTCATTTTACTTGTGTGTGTGCCTTCTACCAAGATGATGTGGACTTGCCAAATACTGTAGATGTAGGAAGCAAGAGAGATGGTTGCATGACCCATTCGATGTGTCGTTTTCTGTTTCTATTTGAGAAAGAGCTGAAGGGAATAGCGAGCTAATAAAATGCAAACCTGTCTGATGGCACAAGTGGAGTCTGTAAAGTCTTTTAATGGACTGATTCATTATAATATGTTACTGCAAACTTAAATATGTCTAACTAAAGTACTGACCAAAACAGACGACTATGTAATTCAAAAACTGAACTATCTTCATCTCCACCTACCCCAACCAAACACAAATATATATTCTAAACTCTGTCTTTCGCAGGCAGTTCATCCTGAACCAGAGTTCTGGTCAGCTGAGTATCAGGAGTGGGACCCCAGTTGGGTCATACAGTCTACAGGTTCGGGTAGTGGATGAGAGCTGGCCTGATGTTACCTCCACAGTGCAGGTCACCGTGAAGGAACTGAAGGAGGATGCACTTCTCAATGCTGGCTCTCTACGCTTCTCCAGTATGTGACTCTAGCTTAACTACATTGTAGTGGAAAAAAAAAACAGCTTGGCCATGAAGCCATATTTTACTTACTCATGGGCACCTTGACTAACAATAATCAGCAAATGACCCGTTTTAAAATTGGAAAAAAAATCCTTATTATTCACTATAACTATTCCATAAATGTTATAATTAATTATATTGTTATATGTTTTTTCCCCTTGTACTGTTCCGGTGCATTAGACAAACAGAATGTGTGGTCTGATTGCTTTGTGTAGTTGGGGCAGATTTGTTCTTTTGTTTATTAGATGTTTTTAGAAGATGCAATGGGTGTGGGTGTGAGTGAATTTGAGTATGTACTCTGTGCTGTTTGCAGATCTGACTGTGCAGGATCTGTTCCGTGCATCAAATGTTGAGGAGAGTTATTACAATCGCCTACGACGTATTCTCTCTGAACTGCTGACGACAGACCTGGAAAAAGTCCACATCTTCAGCTTGGCCAATGGTAGCCACCTCAACCAGCAGCACCTAAGCGTGTGGTTTGCTGCTCATGGCTCACCTTATTACAAGGCTGAGAAGCTTCATGGCATTGTGGCTATGCACAAGGCCAAGGTGATGACAAATGCACACTCATGCAGTTTGTTAATGTATTCACTGTTACTCCTAGAAACAGTCCACAGCAAGTAAAACACTACGCTCATATGAGTGACATTTTGAGGATGTGCAAGTTTAAGAATAATTTCATTACCATATAAGGTATGACCCAGCAGGCGAAGGAGAGAGGGATGGAAAGAAGGACAGCCCAAATGACTCTTTAAATCATGTGTGAGGGGCTCTCGGACAGTCTGGGTGAAACTGACTGTCTCCTCCAGCTGATGTTTATGCAAAGTGCTGGGAGCTGCTCTGACAGTTTTATAAATGCTTGTAAAGAACGTCACTGACTGTCCTTGAACATGAATTTCAGCCATTTTTATGAGTAAACTTTTATAGTATTGATTGTTTTCACACTGGTCTAATTAATTGTAATGTATGAATTTGCTATGCATAGTGTAATATATAGTCTGTGACAAAATACAGTTTGGAATCAGTCTCGGTTTCTGTTTGTTTGTCTCTCAGTTTGAGTCAGCTTTGGGAGCTACCATTCTTCAGGTGGGGGTGAATGAGTGTGCGTACACAGACTGCAGTCATACAGGCGGGTGTTCCAGCCTGTTGACATTCAGTGACACACCCTCAATTCTGAACAGTGGGAATGCCTCACTGGTGTCTGTCTCAGCCACTTCCACTGCCAAGTGTGGCTGCTTGGCCCGGGAGAGTCGACATCTTTCGTGCCCTTCCTACCCCCAAAACCCCTGCCTGAATGGTGGAACCTGTGTGGACAGTGAAATGGGCTACAGGTAGTACTCCGAAAAATTGTCCAGTATTGCTATTCTTTTTAATGTAGACTTATACACAATAGTAAGTAGTCCAGGAGCGCAGAAAACAAGGAAAAAACATCTCAGATTAGAGAAAAGTTATTACTGACTTTTCTTTAAATACCTGATTGACTGTTGTGTTTTATCTAGGTGCAAGTGTCCACCCATGTTTGATGGGCCTGAATGCCAGCAGACCAAGCATACTTTTCTGGGAGATGGCTATGCCTGGTTTCCTCCCATAAGGCCTTGCTTCCAAAGCCACATTTGTTTGGAGTTTATCACAGAGACAGCTAATGGTCTACTATTGTACAATGGCCCTCTAAGCCCCTTACAACCTGGAGACAAAGAAGACTTCATTGCTCTAGGTACACTGGACAAACTCTTTTGGTCTTTGTAGTGCCTATAGTATGTCTGTTTGCATTTCAGTGGTAACGAAAAGTCTGAAGAATTACCAATACACCATCTTAAAATTGAAAAATGTCACAGTCTTAATATAATCATTTTACATTGTTCATGCAAGAAATACATTTCAGAAGTGAGTGATTATTTGTCATTGTGAACACGCCACAGCACAGCACACAGTGCACCACAACGAAATGTCACCTGTGCATTTGCCCCATCCATGAAGGAGCAGTGAGCAGCTAACAAGGGCAGCGCCCAGAGAGCAGTGCTTGGGGACAGTACCTTGCTCATGAGTACCTAAGTGGTAACTTTTACCAGTCCTGGATTCGATCCTGCGACCTTCTGATCACAGGGCGAACACCCTACCACTATCCCTCAACTTTCCCTCACTGGTTAAACATTTAGCAATGATTAGCTGTGAATAGAGAGATCCATGTGGTCAGCACAGAGGAAATTTGGACCAGAACAGAACTTCAGACTGACCCTGAAGTAAAGGTCAAACAATCGCCCAGACACTGCCCCTTACTCCCCGTTTCCAAGGACCTGATCTGTTCTGCAGAGTAACCTGCACTGGCCTTAAATAACCTTAGACCATCAGTTTGCCCAGTGTAGTTGTATAATTATTGAACAGGCCTCCCACTCTTCAGATTAGAGACAGAAAATCAAATCTGACCACAGATTGATTGCATTATGGTATTTTTTTTTTTACTGTGGGGGATCAATGTCATGCTCTGGGGCGAAGCTGCAGAATGAAAGTTGAAACTCAATTGTGACGTTACAGGTGCAATGTCAATGTTCGATGTATTAATGTAAAACAAGATGATATCGCCACTTTTAAAATGGTAAATGCTGGAGCAGAAAAATGAATTAGCTCAGAATGCACTGTTGGTTGGTGTGGGAGGTTTACCACTCACTGCAACTTCATCTCATCTCAGTCATGCCTCACTGACATGGTCTTTATCTCTCTCTCTCTCTCTCTCTCTCTCTCTCCCCCCTATCTGCAGAGCTGAAGGACGGTGTCCCATTGCTGAGTATTAATCATGGCTCAGGCACTCGCACACTGCAGCTTCCCGCACAGGCCTTAGTCACAGACCGTCGCTGGCACCACATCGATATTATCAGTGATGGGAAGGTAGGATTTTGAATTAGAGCTGGAGAGGCAACTCTCCTTTGATACGCCCATCAAGCAATAGCACTGTGCTAGAGGTACGTTTAGTCTACAAACTAAACTGTCAAACATTGCAACTAACCATACACTTTGAATATTTATAATTTGAATGCTTTGTAAAATTGGAGGTTCTGTCTTTGTGTTGTATATTTACTGAATTGTGTTTGTCCATACATTTGTGTGTGTGTTCACAGGAAGTCCAGCTCATTCTGAACCACTGTTCTGGAGCCACTGTGAATGAGGTTGAAGGTTTGGGAATGGAGGTGTTTGAGACAGACCAGTCGATGTGTAAGGTGTCTGCAAGCACTCCAGGCAGTGAGAGGTAAAAGTACACTTTAAAAAATAAATGGATCGTACCCTTATTGTATGTATTTAAGAAATTCTTCGTACGTTAAATTATATTTAGATGTTATGTGTAATTTCATATAATTATATGAAAGTGCATAGTTTAACTGGAAGAAACACTTTCAGAGTTTATATTGTTTGTGGACCTTGTGTATTTTACTGCAATAGAATAGGTCATTCTCATATTTGTCTCTAGATTCTTGAATGTGGATCAGCCTCTGCAGCTGGGAGGAATAAAGAAAAACTTCCCAGTAAATCGTTCGCACCCTGATTACCAAGGCTTTGTGGGATGTATCCGAAACCTGGTGGTGGACAGTCAGGTGTGAACATTATACACACATACACACATTTATTGCTCCATATTTCATTACACAGCAGGGACATATCTAGCCTATTTATTTCCTTTACGTTACAGAGCATCTAGCTCCCTCTGGTGGCTCCCCTGGGAGTTGTGAGTCTGATACCCACTGCTCTTGAAGCTCATCTAGAAACAGCAGCTAGAACAATCAAACAAAACTCAGTTTCCACATGCTGTATTACGTGGTCATTCCATTAGTTTACAATGACAAGTAAGCCATACTAACCCATGAAAAATAATAATTTATTGCTTTTAAAATCCTGTTTAATCCCCCATACACTTGTCCAATATTATTACTCTATATTTGTGCTGAGAACGTCCACAATCTTGGTGAAATCCAGGGTCGGCAGGTTTACGGCATGTGGACACTGGTGCTAAGAGGAAGCATTTCTCACCTCCTGATAGATGTGAGACACACTGACAATTTCCTGACACGTCAGACGTTTTGTTAAGTGTGAGCAAGAATGTGACATAGAGTGACATCTTGCAGGATGATGGTGTGGGATCTCAGGAAATATCCCATTTTGATGCTTTATAACAGGAATTTGGTCCTAAAATGTGTGGTTTTGGCTATTGTGTAGACTATTAGTAACACCTTGTAGCATGTAAAAATCTTTAAACTCAAAATGCTGTATCTTGAGTTATGTTCTTAAAAAGTGTAGCTTGTAGCAAAGTGTTGAAAGCTGGAGAGTGACTGCATGACTATTTTCACCTCTAAAAAATAAAGTGCTAACTCTTCAACATGGAAAAAACCGCACATGCTCTTTAGAATCTCTGTCACAGGATTGGAACAATGACAGACTTTTTTGTGTGTGTACTTTGTAAGGTGTATGACCTGGGCAGCCCAGCGGAGAGCGAGAATACTGCCCCTGGGTGTGGGCTGACCGATGGAGTGTGTCTGACTGCAGGAGGGCCCTCCTGTGGCCTGCATGGAAAGTGTTTGGGGGAATGGGGCTCCTTCAGCTGTGACTGCCACCCAGGCTATAGCGGACACAAGTGCGACAAAGGTCATTCTTCTCGTGTATACAGTAGAATTACCAGTTTTATCGAGAAGCTTGTACGTCTTTGTGGCCAACAATACAGGAGTAAAACTTAAATTATCTGTTAAATTTATGAGTTTAAGAGTAATAATGTAGTGCTTTATTTTTTTAAAGGCAATATGAACTGAATATTAGCCACATATTTGCTTTTCGGCCTGTAATTGTTGCTTCTCTGTTTGTGTTTGTTGTGGGCTCTAGTTCTTCCTGAGTGGTCCTTCGAGAAGGAGAGTGTGCTTAGGTACCAGCTGAAAGGAGGAGGCAGTCCGCGCCGGACCCATGCTCAGCTTCTCCTCCGAACCCGAACCTCTTCAGGGACGTTGCTGAGTATGAGCTCTCGCGACTCCAATGAGTTCATCATACTACAGGTGAATAGTGGAGGCTCTCTACTTCTCTCTAATAGACGAATTTCACTCACACACGCAGTTTCACCAACACAATCTAAAGTGAAACATTTTTATTGCCACTATTATTGTTTTGTGTTTGATACACCATTTGGACTCTAATGTCCACACTGGCTTGTCTCTTTTTAGATAATTGATGGCTATGTCAGTGTTAGTGCCAACCTGGGAGATGGGCCCCATATCCTTAAAATGGATAGCCAAAGAGTGGACTGTGGCCAGTGGGTGCTGGTCAGCCTCCATCGCCATGACAACCTGTTCAGCCTGCGGCTGGAGCAAGGTGGCGGGTCTCGAGAGGTGACGGGTGCACTGGGACACAAACGGGAGATTGTGGTGCACCCTTCTAGTGTGGTTCTGGGCAATGGAGCTGCACTCAGCACCCTGGTAGACTTCCAAGGTGCATCCCTGTTTTTCTCTCTCTCTCTTCCCCACCTCTCTCTCTGTGTTTCAAATAGGGCTGAACAACATATTGTTTCATTCTCATTTTCCATGATTAACGTGTAATCTTTATCTAATGTTTATTACAGTCATGGCCAAAAATATTGACACCGCTGCTTTTATATCAGATAACGCACCACTTCTTCCGGAAAACTGCTGCAATTACAAATGCTTCAGTATTGTCATATTTATTTCTTTGGTTTGCATTAGAAAAACCAGGAAAAAAGCAAACGTGAGACATTCCAAACAAAACTCAGAAAATGGACTGGACAAAATTATTGGCACCTTTTCAAAATTGTAAGAAATAATTGTATTTCAAGCATGTGATGTTCCTTTAATTTGTAAGTTCCAAATGTTGAGCTATCAAATATTAAGTTTGACGGTGACAATAATTCTGTCCAGTCCATTTTCTGAGTTTTGTGTGAATGTCTCAGATTTGCTTTTTTGTGCTTTTCTAATGCAAACTAAAGAAATAAACATGACAATACCAAAGCACCTGTGATTGCAGCAATTTTCTGGGAGAAGTGGTGCGTTATCTGATATAAAAGCAGGGGTGCCTATATTTTTGGCCATGACAGTATATCATTTACTGTGATTTAAGCATCTTTGGATAAATTTCAGTTTTGATATCAACCGTTTTTGCAACAACGTTGCAACAATTATTTAAACGCACTGCAGTTCTAATTGCAACTAACTTTCCTTTTGTTTTAAATGTAGGTAACATGCTAAGTCTTTAGTTTGTTATATGATTGTCTGTCGTTGTTGTTTTCAAGGCTGCATGCGTGATGTGCGGCTAAATGGTCACCCTCTACCGCTGGATGGAAAGAGCACAGAGTTTGCAACAGTGCTTGATCGCCATGGGGTGCAAGCAGGATGCCACTCTAGTGCCTGCAGTGCCAAACCATGCAAGAGCCCTCTGTACTGCGTTGACCTGTGGAGGAAGCATGAATGCCGGTGAGAATTGCAATAGAAAGAGCACAAAGCCAATCATATAAATTTCTATATAGTCATGAATAGGGGTGGCTATTGGCAAGGACCTGACGCTATGATACGTATCACAATACATGGGTCACGATATGATTATATCGCAATATATACTTTAAATATGGAGATGTATTGCAATATTCTATGTAAATGTAAAAACAGAGGTGAAATGCAAGTTGCTGTGTACAATCTGGGTGGTAGGATGACAACACCAATCCCCCCTTTCACCTTTAATCTCAAATGACCATGAACCCCCAGATCTCGCCTTTAACTAAGAAAAAGGGATTTTAATAACCAAAAGACTGACTAAACAAGTAAGTCTTAAGCCTTGACTTAAAAGCAGAGATTGTTTCTGAGCTCCAAACACTAACGGGTAGTTCATTCCACAATTGTGGCGCTTTATGAGCAAATGCTCTTCCCCCCACGGTAATGTTTTTTATTCTAGGTATTGCTGAAAGATCTGCGTCTTGCGATCGAAGCGTACGCGCCGGATTGTAAGTGCAAATGAGGTCACTCACATACTGCGGTGCAAGACCATTTTAGAGCTTTATAGGTCAAGAGAAGTACTTTATAGTCGACACGAAAATTTTACTGGTAGCTAGTGGAGTGAGGATAGAATTGGGGTGATATGATCATATTTTTTTGTTTTAGTGAGGACTCTGGCTGCTGCATTCTGAACTAGCTGGAGTTTATTTAACAACCTATTTGGACAACCGGAGAATAAGATGTTACAGTAATCGAGTCTTGAGGTAATAAATGCATGAACTAGTTTCTCTGAATCTTGAAAGGATAGCACGTTTCTTAGTTTAGCAATATTACGGAGTTGAAAGAAGACGGTGCGACTAATGTTAGAAGCATGTACATCAAATGAAAGATTGGAGTCTAAAGTAACACCAAGGTTTTTAGCAACATTACTTGGTACAATGGATAATCCATTAAGACTGACCGTGATGTCAGATAGCTGACTTCTGGTGGTGTTAGTGCCAGTAAGAAGGACCTCAGTCTTGTCCAGATTTAGCTGGAGGAAGTTGTCCGACATCCACTTTTTTATGTCACATAAGCATTTTTCCATTTTCTGAAACTGCTGTCTGTCTTCTGGTTTAGCCGATATATATAACTGTGTATCGTCTGCAAAACAATGGAAACTAATTCCATGCTTACGAATGACTGAGCTTAAAGGTAGCATGTACAGCGAAAACAGCAAGGGACCTAAAACTGATCCTTGTGGTACTCCATATTTCACCCTGACGTGCTCAGAGGAATCACCATTTACATTCACATACTGATAGCGGTCTGAAAGGTAGGATCTGAACCAAGAGAGGGCCACTCCCCTGATACCAACAACATGTTCAAGTCTATCTAGGAGAATGGCATGATCAACAGTATCAAAAGCAGCACTAAGATCAAGCAGCACTAGGAGCGAGGCATAGCCCTGATCAGCAGATAAGAGAAGATCATTCACTACCTTCAGCAGAGCAGTCTCTGTGCTGTGGTTGGCTCTAAACCCAGACTGAAACATTTCATAAATATGGTTTTCCTGCAAGAACGAGGTTAGTTGACTGGCAACAACATTACCAGGGAATCCAGGTTGGGCTTCTTCAGCAAAGGTTTAATCACTGCTAATTTAAGAAATTTGGGTAAATAACCAATGCTAATAGAGGAGTTAACTATTGCTAGTAGAGGTTTAATCACTACTGGAATCATCTCTTTGAGTAGCCTTGTTGGAACAGGATCTAACATGCAAGTAGATGAATTTGAAGAAAGGATTAAAGACGTTAGATCTGACTGGTCAACCGGAGTAAATGATTCAAATAAGATGGCTGCAGTATTAGTACTTGCCTTGTCAAGGCCAGCCACTGTAGTTACTTGAGATTTTAGAATATTCTGTCTAATTGAACAAATTTTTTGGTCAAAAAAGTTCATAAATTCGCCACTAGAAAACAATGTTGGTACAGTTTGAGTAGTGGTCTGGCTATTAGTCAGCTTGGATACCATGTTAAATAGAAACCTAGGATTATTTTTGTTATTTTCAATTAGCAACGATAGGTATTCTGATTTCGCAGCTCTAAGAGCCTTTTTATAGCTTCCCATAGCGTCTTTCCATGCTAGTTCAAAGACCACTAATCTAGTTTGCCGCCACTTACGTTCTAGTTTCCGTGTCCCTTGTTTTAGGCTACGTAGGTGGTCATTATACCAAGGGGATGTTTTGTTTTCTCTGACCTTTTTAATTTTTAATGGTGCAATTTTATCTAAGGTGGAACGAAGCGTAGAAGTTAGATAGTCCGTATTACTCTCAAGTTCAGTAAGATTAGACATTTCCACTGTCAGGAACGACAGATCGGGGAGATTATCAATAAAGTTACTAGCTATATCTGAAGTGATTGTACGCTTGGCGCAGAAGCGAGTTGTAGTATTTGTGTTTTGACTAAAGTGAAAATCAAATGTAATGAGATGGTGGTCAGAAATAATACTCGTCTGAGGCAGTACTGTTACATTATCTACATTAAGACCAAACGATAGGATTAAATCAAGGGTATGACCGCAGTTGTGAGTGGGCCCAGTTACATTTTGAACAATGCCCATGGAATCTAGTAAATTAGTAAAAGCTGCTGTCAGAGGATCTTGTTCATTATCTACATGAATATTAAAGTCCCCCACAATTATTGCTCTTTCAGTTGAAATAACCAGGTCTGACAGAAATTCTGAAAATTCAGTTAGGAATTCAGAATATGGATAAATCGTAATGAGAGGGAGCGACAAAGAGTTAGGTTTTGCAGATATGTCTGCAATTCTAAGGGATAATAATTCGAATGATTTAAATGTAAATTTAGGTCCTGACCTCTGTGTTATTGAAAGAGATCTTTCGTAGATCGTTGCAACACCTCCCCCTTTACCACTGAGTCGGGGTTTATGCTCATAACTATATCCTGGAGGCGTCGCATCATTTAAGGCTAAATACTCGTTGGGTCTTACCCATGTCTCAGTTAAACAGAGCGCGTTTAGGACGTGGTCTGAAATCATTTCACTAATAATAAGTGCCTTAATAATAATGATCTAATATTTAGTAGTCCTACTTTCAGCTTAGTGCTACAGATATTCTGCATTGGCTGCTCTAATTTAATAGAAATTAGATTGGAAAAAGACACCTTTCGCATTTTACGCGAACTATTTTTGGTTCGGGGCACAGAGACAATGTCAATATGGTGGTACCTAGGTAGCGGCTCAAGGCAACTCGCAGGCGGTCGGTTTAGCCTTTCTGCCTGCGGCCTGGTCTTGGCTCCGGTTTGTCAGTGGCCGCCTACACCTGAACCTGCATAAAGGCTAGCTGCTATGTTCACTGAAATACGGGCAGCACCCTCCCACGAGGGGTGGATACCATCCCGGCTCAAAAGACCAGCCTTTCCCTCGAAGGTGGACCAGTTATCTACAAAACCTATGCTATTTTCAGAGCACCACTTTGACAGCCAGCAGTTCAGCGACCAGAGCCTGCTGTAGGTCTCGGAGCTACGTCTAGCTGGGAGGGGGCCAGAGAGAATTACTGCCTGCGACATTGTTTTGGCTAGCTCACACACCTCTTTAAAATTACTTTTGGTTACTTCAGACTGTCTGAGCTTGACGTCGTCGGTGCCGACATGGACGACTATCTTGGAATATCTACGTCTATTACTGGCCAGCACCTTAAGATTGGCCCTGATGTCCGGCGCTCTGGCTCCTGGTAAACAATTTACCTCGACTGCTGGTGCCGCTAAGGGTCTAGCTATTTTCACGTGCCGTAGAATAGAATCACCTATCACCAGAGCACTTTCAACAGGCGTCTCAGCGGGTCTATCACTGAGCGGGGTAAACGTGTTCGACACGCTGAGAGATGGAGAGTGGTGCTCGGGAGTAGCCTTTGCCGAAGCTCGGGCTCTCCGTCTATGTCGCCGAACCGCCACCCATTGGTTCTGCTGCGGGAACCCTAATGCCGGAGTTTTTGGGCCTGAACGCTCTAAATCTGAACCTGAAGCCTCCAGACTCCCTGACTGCGAACCTGCAGCTAAAAGGCTACCTGGCGACTGTGCTAACGTCTGGAGGCGAGCCTCTAGTTCTATGATCTTCTCCGTCAGAGCTTCTACCATCTTACACCTTTTACAGATAAAGTTATCACTACTTAACCTATTACTGCTGACGGAGGAGCTAAGGCTAAACATTCTACACTCACTACAGAAAACAACAACACCGTTAGGCATCTTATTTAAAAGAACAGATAACACTTACGTTGTTATTAGTTGAGCAGGATCGCTGAGAAGTTGGAAAGGGATAAAAAGAAAATTAAGGTTAAGACGCTGTGCGTTTTGGGCGGAGGAAGCCCTATACGCTCGGCGGTTCCTCGCGAACAAAAATTAAATGACACGCCAAGCAGTGTCTAATCAGTCGTTAGTCCTTTTATATAAAAAGTTCGTAGTAAGAAATTGACAGAATATATACAATTTGAGTATAAAAGGGGGGGGGGGAAAGGAGTGAAAGAGACGCCGACTTGCACCGGCAAAAGCAGGAAGTGACGTGACGTGACGTGACGCAAGAACCGAGAACAGCCATGGGTTCTTGCATGGGTTCTTCATTATAAGCACAACGCATTAATGTTTTGTGTCCTTACATACAGGTGCCCGGCAGGTCAGCTGGCCGTGGCTGATGGGCAAAAGAGACTTGTGAGCTGTGCCACATCACCATGCGGCCCTTCCACATGCCGTAACGGGGGCACATGCCTGGCCCACTCCACAAAGAACTACCAGTGCCGCTGCCCTGAAGGTTTTCGAGGCCAGTGGTGTGAAACTGGTCCAGTCAAAGCCCTGCATCTTGCTGCCCTCAGCCCCAGCTCCATCCTTGCAATCAGCATGTGCCTGCTCGTCTTCTTTGGTAACTCATTCTTGAGTCTGTGCATATCTCCTTTATTCATTAGTGGGAGTGAAGAAAACATTGCTGGTTTCTCTTCATGGAGCTTCACCACATTTATGCAGTCAACAGAGACATAGTGGAAATAGAGAAAAATTCTGGAAACAAATTCAGCATGTGTGTGTATTTCTGCGTGTTTGTGCACACACACTTCTGACAGGTGCACTAGTAAACTGACGGGGTTGGCAGTGCTTTCTTAAACACCACTGCCAGCTTTATCAACCACATCATATACTGTAACCCAGAAGCACAAACCTTATAAAGTGCATGCTCAGGCTCAAACAAGAGTCAAATCAACACCCACAAAACAAAGTGAGTAACACTGACACCTGCAACGCTCATGAAACTCACAAAAGGATAATGGATTAAGATTGCGCTCTTTGACTTTTTTTTTTTTTTTATCAAGCAGAGGTTAATAAAATGGAAAATATGATGCATCTAGGCCATTTGCAAACACACAAAAACATATGTACATTATTAACATGAATGCATTTGTGTTAGTAATGTACATGTGGAACACATTTCCCTCTTAGAAAAGATGTGTTGAAATGGACACAAACTGTATCAAATTCTTACACATTAATGGGTGAGTTTTGGGACAACGTTTCTTCTGTCAATTTTAACACATTCATTGTGTTAACACTTTTGACACGCAAAAGTGTCAAGAAAGGTAACACAAAGATGTGTAAACATGTATAATATTAACACATGGTCTCCTTGGTTACACAAATTGTTTTGAATGCTGGGAACAAATGCACATTTGCATTTGTATACATTTTAAAACTACAAATAACACAATTTTATTAAACATTAACTCAAAATGTGTAAAGTGCTACACATGATTTGTGTAATTTTTCTACACATTTGTTCTAAGAATGTTGTAATGTAGGCTCAAGGCAGGGATGATTAAAAAACTTACATGAGGCTTATGTACATAAATTTTACTCACATTCTTTAAAAAACAACTTCCTTTTGTATGCTTTTCTCTACTATGTTCCTCTGGGTAGCTGTGCTGGTGGCAGTGACTGTCTGGAACCAGAAAGGCAGCAGGAATAAGTTCAGAAAGCGTGGCGTGTACCATATCCCGGCGGAACATGAGAGTTGGGAAGATATACGTGAAAACATCCTCAACTACAATGAGGAGGGAGGTGGAGAGCAGGACCAGGTATGCAACCGTCATTCTGCCCAGTGATGATTTATTGATTTACTCTCGTAATTCATGAGACAGATTGGAGCATCTGATAGCAATTTGAGAAGCCCCACTAGATGGTAGTATAGTGTCATTTTGGTAGCCATTATCATTCTTTGGTAGGCAGACAGAAGCAGAGCATATTTGGCCCTGGAAGACTGGTAAGTAAAATAATGTACAGTTCATGCAGATTACATGTGAAATTAGCAAAGAGGTTTTACTCCTCAAGCACCAGCTCATCAGTGGCTTTAGAAGTTGCTTTGTTTGTCATTTGGATCACAGTAAAGCATCTTTGCAAATAAAATGTGGGTCCTTTATGTTTTATATGCTTAAATATTGCAGACAAAACTCATCCATTAGGAAAAATAGATGGATACTGTTGTACATGGAACTTGCAGGAGACAGAAGTGCAGAATGAAAGTTTAGAATTTACCTTATTGTCCAGTTTTGTAATGTGACTCTCTGGACAGATGAAAAAGTATGAAGAAAGAAAGGGAAAGAAACGGTGCATGATCCAAGGCATGTCACAGCATCTGACAATGGTTGTGAACTATTTCGCTGGTGTTTAATAATGATGTAATTGCTAACATAAGTAGTAGGCCGAATTCTAAAGTGGACAGTCTGTATTCCCTGCTCCGATCAAGACAAATGGCTAATTGCAAATTTATAATGACTCAAAACATACTGCAAAAACAACCCAAGAGTTTCTCAAAGTAAAGAAAACATCATGCTTTTGCATTTACTGAAGGCAAAACTGAAGTCAGAAAGACCCACATGCAATAACCAGTGACAGCAGTAAAGGCCTGGCATAGCATCTCAAGGAAGAAAACATGGCATTTGGTGATTTGTCCAGGGGTTCCAGACTTCAGGCAGTCATTGACTGCAAATGATTTTTATCTAAGTATTACAACAGTACATATATTTTATACCATATTACTTTACCCATTACCATTGAAGGCGCAGTGGTTAGCGCTTCTGACTCCTGAGAAGGTCCTAGGTTCGAGCTCGAGTTGGCTGTGAGGCCTTCCTGTGTGGAGTTTGGGCTCACATGGGTTTCCTCCGGGTGCCCCGGTTTCCTCCCACAGTCCAAAAGCATGCAATATAGGTTAATTGGTGACTCTAAATTGCCCCCGTGAGGTGTGAATGTGAGTGTGACTGTGTGAGCGTGTGTGCCCTGTGGTCCGGTCCCCTGGTGACCCCAGTTGGGATTTAGTGGTTCAGATAATGAATGAATGAATGAATGAATTACCATTGAGCCTTTGAAAATGGAGGGATTCTGTTAAATTAGGAGTCATTTCTGGAAGGTAAATGCAATATGTTTGTTCAAGGTCTTACATTAAATCTGAAAAGTCAAAATTTCCATCAAATCTTGATTTCAAAATGTAAAATCATACCTGATGAGCATTTGAAATTTCAATTATCTTACAATGCGAATGTACTAACCTGTTAGTTATGGTTTTGTATTTATATTGTAAAGATGTTCCCATTACAATAAGCATTCATACATCAATCCATGAAGAGTGTGATATACACTGTTTTTTTGCATTGTCATTCCCTAATAATCACTGTTTCTAAATAAAAGTAGTACAGAAAACTGATCAGTCTTATCTTTCCATTTCTATAATTTCCAGAATGCCTATGACATCACTGAGCTGAAGAGGCCACTGTGCTCTAGCCTGTCCCAGTCCTCCTCCTGCACAACGGCTCCCCTCATCAAGTCATCTCAGGGCTCCCAAGAGGAGGTTCACCCCAGCGGTGCTCTGCTCACTTGCCACCACAATCCTAGCTGCGCCATGGACTTCAAGAGCTATGTGGCACGTATCATCTGGGAAGCAGACAACGACGGTCTTGCCCTGCCTATGGACACCTACCACGTGTACTGCATAGAGGGCGCTGGCTCCACCGTGGGCAGCCTAAGCTCGCTGGGCTCAGCAATGGGGGAGAATGACTTCAGCTACGATAGCTTAGGCCACTGGGGCCCAAAGTTTGAGGGCCTGAGTGAGTTGTACTGCAGGCCTGAGCTGAGCCTCACATACATGGAGGCTGTGCAGAGTCAAATTCACAGCCGGAGTCGGAGCCTTGAACAACTGCAGTAACTCTTGTTTGCCTGCTGCCAAAATCCTCAGTCACGTGTGTGTGCTTGAGCCTGTGCATGTGTGTTTTCTGAGTCATTTTTCCAGTTCCCATTTGGTGTCAAAAGTAAGTTACACAGGGCAACGGCTGCCTAGCTTTACTAGGAAGGGAAGCCTGGATGATCTTTTTATTTATTGATTTTCTCAGTGTGAACTAAGTGTACTGTGTTTTACTTTAGCATTGAGAGATTTTATACTTGGATCAAAGCCAGAGATTGGTTTCATTTTTACACTGAGTGGCATTTTGCGTGTTAGGCATTGATCTGCTGTGTTTACATACCCTGGGGGACAGAAAGTAGTGACCCTTCCATGATTCCAAGAAGAGGATTAATCAGAGCACAAGCCATTAATCACTTTAAAGCAAATGTCCAGACACTAGTGATAAATTTGGGTTTTGACTCCATGTAAACCGTCCATTTGCTGAAAGCACTTTACAACGACAGAGGGGAGTGTGCTGTCAGTAAATAACTGGTCTGTGCGTTCAGTGTGTGATGCTGTTCCTGCATGCAGGACATTACAATATGGACTGCCGATGAGCCGCCGACCATGGATAAGCTATTTTTGCACTGTGGTATAAATCCTGTCATTCACTGTGTTCACTGTGGGTTTTTTTTTTTTTATTTCAAAGTAAGAATTCGTCATTCCTTTTCCTCTCCCATGTGGGGCTGGCTGTGTAAAGCTGATCTATTCTGACACCTCTATCTGAGCTGTCAAAACAATACAAAGCACCATGTCACTGAGGTAGGGAAAACATATGAATGTACTGTGTATTTAAAGTCAGAGAAAGACAATGCATAAAGGTTGGCGTAAAATACAATCTCAAAAACAGTTTTGAGCGGTGTAAATGAACATAGTTCTATTTTTATGGGTGTGCAAGCATACTAGATCTCCAAAATGTCCTTGCTCTATATTTTGTATGAAAAATAAGGCGCAACAATTGAAAATGCAGTTATTGTTTGGTGTTTGAAAATGAGTGTTCTCTCAAGACAAAAATGTAAGCATTTATATATGCCAACAGTTGTTAACTACAGTATATGGCATTTTTATAGATTAAGATAAAACTAGCTGTTGTAAGTGAGGATTTTGAAACAGACCAGGGTTGTTGCTATTTCTTTTTAGATTAGTCTTAGAGGCTGACAGAACAGGATTTAAGGACCTTGGGCCCACAATCCCTCCTGCTGTACAGCTGACAGGCAGCACTCGTCCATGTCCCAGTGTGCTGTATATGGCACAAACACTTATGTTCCACTCTGTCACTCTCATCACACAACCCATAGACCTGGATATAGGCCATATGACTTAGTTAAGTATATAATGTAAATATGAATGTTTTCTATGGCTCAAATGTAAAATATTCCATTTTGTATTTTTCATAAATAAATTGCTTTCCTTAAAGCATTGCAAAGTGTATGAGTGCTTCACATCAAACACATCTGGTTATGTATATACTAGTTTAAAAGGAATTGTAACAAAAGACATTGGAAAACCTGCATGGGGTACAATAAAATGGGGTGGTTGGAACAGGTATCAAAGCCCATTAAGTTGCCCGCATTCTCAGGTCAGCACAGTGTCTCTGACAACAGTGGCTTTGTATGAAAAGGGAAAACCCTACTACAAGCTGACTGTAACAGAACAGTAAAAGATTTCTTTAACATCTCAGCTCAAACTCTTAGTAGGTAGATATTTACAAAGATACTGCAAGAAGTGTTACAGCAAAAACAGCCCTCACAAAGTAGGGATTTAACAAACATCTTGGCAGTTCAGCAAGGAGTCCAACACAGTTGTTTAACAAATTTATTGAAAAAGTTAAAAACTGCACATTAATGGTTGCTGAACACCAGGGGTAGGTCCCAGTACAATTTTCAATTGTAATATTTCACCTTAGGGAAACAGGATTTTGAGGGAGGAGCAATATGTACACATACAGCCTCTTATATACAGTTGTACAGGGTTTACACAGCCATTTAGTTTACATGTACAAAATTTTGCTCCCAGCTCTCTAGGAGTTTTTATGCTACAGAAGTAAGGCTCAGTACAATATTGCAGTGTACAGTTATTTCAGGTACAAATTCATAAATAGCAAGCACCCACTGAATTAAATATTTGCCTTTGACAAAAAAATGAACATTAAAAGAGAAAAACAAATAAATATGCAATTGTAAGTCTATTAACAGGTCTCTGTGGGAAAACCAAATTTAGCCACTCTTGAAGGAATGCGTTCCTATAATCCTGAACTCAAACAAGGCAGAGTACATAAATGAATAATGCACTCTAACTTTAAGCAGAATGAAACAGTCTCCAGGAACTGGTCATGCTCATACTTCAGGGTTTCTGCTTTATAAAAAAAAAAAAAAAAGCACCATTGACAAAGTCTCATGTCATTGTGTTAGTACATGAACGCTGTGTGTGTAATTAAATAAAACCCCAAACAACCCCACCCCAAGCAGCAATACTGCCCAAACACCACCTACCCTTAATAGGTGTTTGATCAATGAAAGCCCCAGATACACACAAGCTAGGTCTAAGACAACTGTAAACATTTTTCCACTGCAAATCCTTGACAAAAGGCACATACTGCTTCAGACACCACTGAGAGACCACATTCACTTTGACTGGTTTTCTGCCCCAAGAGGCATAGCACATCAGTCAGCTGCTGTACAGTATTCCAGTCAAAAACCACATGTAAGAAAAACCTAATAAGTAAAAGTTTTGACCAACTAAAAAGTACCACATGCTTGTCCAGGTCACCACTGCATGAACCTGGGGTGCGAAAGGCTTTGTTGGGCTGTGACTGTCCAAGTCCAGAGATGAGAGGAGGCAATCAAACAATGTTCTCAAGCATTAGTGGGCTTCTCAGTACTTTTGGGAGGAGTCAGCAGGCCCCCTACAGATACTGGAGACAAGCAATTCAGGTTCTCCTGCTGCCGTTGATGAGCGTTATTCTGAAAACGCAAAATCAAAAACAAATTTCCGCTTAGCAACGCAGTCATGATTAAAAGCACAACATTGATACACAAGGATTTTCAAATGAAACCAAAGCTCACCAGCATGGTTAGATAGTCGACATGAGTCTGGATATTATGCTTGTCCTCTAGTGCAATCTTTTTGAAGTCCTTCAGTTGGGGTCTGTCACATTCACTCACTGTCCTCATGAAAGGGGCCATCCATTGCACACAGCTAGATATACTCTCCCATGTAAGACCTTAAAATGAGAAAGAAAGGACACATTGTTTAGAACATTTTTGAACACATTTTAGAGACCGGACAATAAATGGTTAAGAAGATGTAATGCCTATGAAGTTACCTGATACTCTTTGCACAGTCTCAAATGAGGTAAAGTGGCAAAATGCAGCTGCAGCCAGTATCCCATACTGGTAATCTAACGAGTTAATGTCTAGTATACAAAGATCAAGCAACTGTAATGGAAAAACAAAATACATGTTGGCAAAAGTTCATGTCAGAAATCTAGAATCATTGCACTGCAAATGGGCAACATTCACCTGTGTGACCTGTATGTAGGCTTCCTGAGAAAACTGAGGCACAAGGAAATTTGGGTCTTCTTTCAAAGAATCCACTTGAACATAGAGCTTTAGCCAAGAGATTACTGTTTCTGGACAGAGATACCAATTCAATGCTTTCAGGATTACAAGCTCCATTTCAAGGATTTCTTCTTCATCACAGGCACCATCTGTGACATACGCAAACTCTTGAAGCTTTGGTGGGTAGATTTCCTGTTAAGGTCAAAACCAGTACAGCTAATCAGCACACTTAATATTTTTCCAAGGTCCAACACCACAACTTTAAAATGTGACAACTGGAAACAACCAACAAATTTGAGGACTTTCCAAAATAATAGTTTTAGTGACATTAAACAAGATCTATCCTACAGGTCTAATAGATGTTGGAAACCCCACCACCACAATTAAGTAATATTTGACACTTACATTCAGCATTTTCATAATTACTCAAATTATAAGCCATGTCACTTCATTTTTATCCAGATAACTAACAATTTGACCTACACATTTTTACAGAACACTACACACACACAGATATATTTACCTCAATTTTGGATGCAATAAACAGTGAGGTAACACCAATGAGCTGCAACTGGTTCTTGCTAATGTCTTCCTTAGTCAGCATAAACCGGTCAAATAAGTCCTGAGCCAGGTAAAAGGTCTCACGGTGAAGTGTATACACTTCACTTACCTGACCATATTTTAAGAAAGAAAAAAAAAAAAAAAAACATTAAGCAGTTAAAATTAGTTTGAATTATTCATAATCTGGTATCATTTTAGGTCACAAATAGACTACACACCTCTAAAAGCCAGTCAAGGAGAATAGACCTCATCTTGGGCTGGAGACTGGGGTGCTGCTGCATGAAACTTTTGTCATGGATATACTTTAATTCCTTATTTAGCATCTTAATCCATACATCATCAGAGCTGGCCCAACTGCAGAGATATAAAATGTGTCTTCTGAACAATCAACAAATTCAACTGCTTCATACCACTACACATTAAGGCATTATAAGCAAATCCAAAAGAAATGACCTCTAAACTTGTCTCTGGGACCTACCTGAGGCAAGGCAGAGGAGAAGGCTTAATAAAGAGATTCTTGAAGCGGAAGTGTTTGAAGCCTGACAAGTTACTTGTCTCTTGCATGTCCTTATGAGGAGTTTCAACAAGGACACAGGGGCTTCCATCACCCTCAACCCAGCGGTTCTAAAATAATAATAATAAAAAAAATTAAAAAAAACAATACATTTAAAAAAAAAGAGAAGAGGGATGGGGGAATACAGCACAATATAGTTATTAACCCATTAGTTAATAAAATTGTGGTAAATAACCCCAGGCACTCGACCTATATTCCAAATACATGCACACAATACAATGGGGGTAAAACTGTAAGTCCAGACAATATATGACAAAACTCCTTACGCCATATGAACAAAGACATTTGGCGCGTGAGGGGGGACAGAGTGGGAGGTGCTAAACAAGACGCCTGACGTCAGTCGTTACGTAATTGGCCACGGTAGTCCACCCACCAATTTTTTTTATATAACCCATAAAACATTTGTACCTTTACGAATTAATCGGAATTCGCATTACGACTGCACATTTGAAATTGATAAAGTAAATGCATATCGTATAATTCTGTGGAGTAACACTCACCTGAATTTCATAGTTTTGTTTCTTTGCGCCTTCTTGCATTTTTCTTTTGCATTGCTGCGTAAAGTCAGGATTAAGGTTAGGCTTCATTTTAAAGTATGTCATACAAGTGCAAATTAATATTCATTATACAACTAGTTACCTCGGCCTTCCTTTTTCTTGGACATCTGTTCTGGCCTGGGGCATTCTCGTTCCTTTCTTGCAGTGTATTGCGACAACTGTAACAACAAAAACGTCGTTAATGCTCAAAATAAGATGAAGCTGTATTCTTATTTGGTTATTCAACCACTCGTTTACCGCCTCTCACCTGCGACTTGACATTTTTTCCAATGGAAAATGTGTGATAACCTAGGAATATTGAATAGCAATGTTAGCCTTAGACATCACACTAGATATCAATATATTTATAATTCTAGCAAACAAACTGTAAAACGATTAAAGCGCCCAAAGAAATCTAACAAAACTAAAAGCTGGCTAAGCAGCTACTAGCTCACAGCCTTATCAAACGTGAATAACATGTCTATCGTACCAAATTCTAATGCATAAGTTATCAAAACAAACGATGAATATAACAGACATAATTATAGGTTACTCATGATGAGATTTAAAATTCGAGTGTAGAGCAGTTTTTGACTATAATAGTTTATGAAAAGCGACTCCCCGCCAATTTGTTGGAAGCGGGAGAGCAGACGGACCGCCACAAACAGCACGGACACAAAAATGACCCATAACAGTTTAGTAACTGTTTAAGGACACAAAGCATAAATAGGGTTCCTCACTCAAAATAAGCTATTATATCTGCACAAATACGTGATTTCACCCTCAAAAATAAAGCATTTTACCAAGCTAACTCTACCGAGCTAACAGCTACCAAAGCTACCTTAAAGCCACGAAAGTTAAACGTCTAAATGGCTCTGGTAGCTAACTACCTACTAACACAGTTAATAAACTCTTAACATGACATAAGCAAATGTGAATGTGTTCAATTAATTTCCACAGAGACTGTCTGGATCTGCATCAGCAGCTCTACATTCAGCTAACCAAGCAATATAGAGGCTCAGCTGGCCTGCTAACGAGCCAACAAAGCAGGAAAAAACTGTAAATGCAATTCAAGAACTTTTCCACTATACATACGTACATGATGAAGCAATCATAAACACTTACTAACAATAAATATGTATAATAACGTGAACAATTCGCATAACACTCACCAGTAGCAGGATGAATGAACAGACATCAGCTGGCGCCGGCGCCAACCTTTATAAAGCGGGACGGCGCGAGGCCACTGCGCATGTCCCGAACCCGCGCAGCCTTAGGCCTTAAAGAGACACTCCGCCCTCCTGGCGGTTTTTCAGTCTAGTTGTGAACGGGACCGCTGGCGACTTTTTAAGCGTGTTTCGCGCGCGCGGGCACATTCACACGCGGAACTCTATATTTTTATCCTCAGTGTCCTCCTGCAACTGGGCCTGTAGCTCAACAAGGGAAGAATCTACCCACATGTTCCCTTTTAAACTGTTTTGACATAATGAATCTGAGTGCCCGCTTTATTCTCGCTACGGTAAAGCTGTGACGTGTCTTTTTTTTCCTTTTTTTTTTTAAAGAGCGCTTTCCCCATTTCCCGGTTAAACGAATCTGGCGCCCAATGACCATATACAAGTTGTCCAGTCATTTCCACTCACGATTTCACATAATTAGTTGCATTTTTGCGTAGTTTTTGAAGATTATTGGACACTTCCTGGTAATTGAACTAGAGGAGGAGCTTAGGATCAGCCTGTCCAATCGTAGACATTCTAGGAGAGACAACGTGCTCGTGCTCAAATGTAAACAAACTCGGACAGAAAGCTGTCAAACGTAGAAATAGCACAGACTGCGAAAGATCAGGCCTTTGTCTTTTTAGTATGTTTTAAATTATTAAATTAAAATCACATTATGTTTGATCAACAAAAATGTGTGGCCGTATTTCTGAAACTTTTGAAAAAGCAATACTGACTTGCACAGTATTTGAGTCTTTTTAAGATGTAGATTTAAAAATACCTGTATATAAAAGTGCGCGAGAGAAACATCCCATAATTGTTTCTGAAAAAGTTTATTAACATAAATCAGCGTCAAATGACAAGTAGCTGTTTTGAACTGAAAATGGCATTTTAAAGGCAAAATTAGTGTACATTATAATCCAAAATGTAAGGAGAAAAACTATTTTGGCAAAGTGCTGTATTATTCCAGTAAACTACAAAAACAATTAAAGCTCGGACTAATATTTATTCATGACAATGTATGCATTTTCCTGAACAAAAACAGAACATTTGCTACATTTATATGTAAAAAAGTAGAGTGAACGGTTAACAGAGAACAGTTAATTCCGCTGTGCACAGTAGTAATTTGTTTTTGTCAAAGTTCCTTGGAACAGATTCAAGTTTTTGTTTGATTTGCATTGTCAAACTTTTAACCTGGAAGGCACAAGATCCTCAACTAATTTCAAGGCAAAATAAAAATGTTGTTAAAATCCATGTCAGGCTACCTATCCAGGGGAAATGGAGCAATTCCTGAATCACTTCTAATCCTTTAACTGCACAAGCTATACACTGTATGTGATATCGAAAGGGAAAGCAGGTTAGTAGCAGGACTGAGCAAAAAACACATCTGTTTTCCTGTCATCATGGTAATGATAGGGCAGGTTTGCAATTTGTTTGCTCACCTAAATACAATGGAGAGCTGGTGAATGGTTTCCTACACTTCATATGCATAAATCCAATCCATTCATTTCTGAGACATTTAGTTTGTCTGTTGCTGTTAATTCATACATCAGACTCACTATTTGAAACCAACAATAATGCTTAACATAACCACTAACAAAGATTAAGTCTTGTTGCTACATTAGGCTTAAATATTTACTTCAACAATATATCTTGTATGTTACTAGTCAAACATAAGGCATTAAATACAAAACTGGAAAGATCATTATGGCGAAAGAGAAAATATTTATGGGGGAAAACTAAGCGTTTTGCTCCATGTTTGCAGGTTTTAGCAGTGAACCAAGAAAGTCTGTTTTCACAGTCCAAAGACAAGGTGAACATTTCACTTTTCAGGTTTGTTAAAAATAATCATTAATTACAAAAAATTCCACAAGGCAATGTACACAATGACAAATTTAGAGGTTTTCCAGTATGTACAAAGACAATTAATGTGTCAAGTAATCTGCCTTTTAGTAAAGAATATAGACACACTGGTAAGACCCTGAGAAGTGTACTGCAGATTCAGAGCAATCAATGATAAAAAAAAAAAACCTATATAATACATGAATACTTTTTGTGTTCATCAGTTTCAAGACTAGTCATTCAACAATTTCACACTATCATAAAAGTAAATAAAGATGCTACCGACATACCTTACACTGCTGGGAACACAACTTCATAATGATATGCAATGTACTCAGTATTTTTTATTTTAAAATATTTTTTTGTAAATATATTTTACATATTTGTGAAACTATCTCTAAAAGCTAGTATTTCAAGGCTTGTAGTGACAAGTAACAATAGAACTATTCCCGTGGGAGAGAATGTAATGATTTGTGGACTGTTTCCTGTTATCCAAAGAAGTGCTGTTGATTATTTAGTCACTTGTGTAATTTTTAAAATATGGCTTTAAAGAAACCAGACATCAGTTTGTGTTCTGAAGACTTTGAGAATCAAGGCAGGACAACAGCAACTCCTGCATATTTAAAAAAAAAAAAACACTACGGAAAACCGAAAACACTTTTCCCAGTCGCACTACATTATGTTGTGGATGTTAAGCGCAAACCAACTCATTAAGCAATCACTCCAGAATATAAGAGAATTATTAGAAATAATGTGACATTATTTCTCTGGACTCTAGGTAGGAGAGACAGCCAAATGGCGCCTGATTTGGACATACGCTCGGGTAGATTGGTACCTTCACTAGAGTAAAGTGACCCATGCTACTGTTCTCCAAAGGACTCTTGCATTGGTGTGAAAAGCCTGACTCCTGACTTGAAGGCGTGGGCACAGTGTGGGCGGCTTCAGTAGTTGAACTGCCTTTGTCCGGGCTGGTGAACATGGCCTGCGGTGGCCTTGGCTTGACGGGCACCCCCGTTGCGGAGCAGATTAAGGCGGCGCAGAGCATTGCGGGACAGCTGGTGGCGCTCCATCTTATCACGAATTCTCTGGGTCAAGCGGCCGCCCTTGGCCTGCTCCAGGAAGCCTGTACGGGTGGCAGCAAGTGCAGCTGCATAGCAGCCAGAAGGATGACTTGGCCTGCGCTGGACCTCAGAACTGCAGAGGCCAAAATAGTACAACTTAGAGACTCAAAGAAGCTTCTACTAATTAAACACATTTTTAAAGGTAGCATTTTTTCCAAATATATGACAGATCAGATTTAATGTAAATGATGTCATATATAGTACTCATTTGATGTCATATATAGTACTCATTTATTATACAGCATGTTGTCCAAACCCATTCCAATCTCCAAACCCTGATTTTTGTCTAAGCAGCCAGGCTTAGTGCTTGTGCTTATTTAAAAACCCTCCCTTTTCATATAAAATTTCTGGTATAAACTAGGGTTTTGTGCAGATAGGAAAGTGTGTTCCCATTTCAAGTTACACATCTTGTCCTTAAGTCCTACTGTTCCTAATAATGCTTTATGTTGGTAAAGAAGTGTCATAGATTTTAGCACAATAAAAAGACATTGAAAATACATGCCAAACTGAGTCAAGGTTTTAATATAAAGACCATATAAACACAGTCAATGCATTCACTAGAAATCAAACATCTCTACCTGAGTATGCTGGATTCACATGAGCTGTCCTTGGGAGGGCAGTGGTGAGAACTGTGCGCAGCATAGACAGACATGCTAGGGTGTTCAATTAGCAGGTTCTCCAAAGGGCTCGTCTCCAGCAGCACTGGGGCTCTCCCCGCAGCCATGAAGCAGGGAGGTGGCGTGATGAACCAGCTCTCCTCCAGCTCGCTTGTCACATCCAGCTGGAGGAAACCCCTGTCACCAGGGTCCATGTCTGCTGCAGAGTCCAGAGATGAGCACGAGTTGCACCGAAGAGGGGAGTCTGGACCATCCATGGCCTCCGAGCACATGTCTATCAGGCTGTCTCCACAATCACTGGAACAGGCACTTGCTAAAGAAAGACTTAGGGGCATTAGCTTTAACAAATAATATGACAAAGGACAAGAATCAAATCACAAGAAAGAATTTAAATAAAGATTTTAAATAAAGAATTTAATAAAGATACTTTGTAGTAAACTTTCATAAAAGCAAAATGATGGTCACAATTTAATGAGAAAAGGTTATTTTCAATGATAGAGGTAGAGAAGTATGTATTTAAAGTTAAGTGATACTTTTACTGTCTGCCTTTGGGCAGCTCATCAAAAAATTGAGTAAAAAATGGATGAAAAGGTCTATGGGTGCGTCTACTAAAAAAGCCACTTGATGGCAGTGCAACACAATTTAACCAACGCAAATAACAAAAATCATCTTAAAGGTAGGTTTTATACTAGAAAGCTACTAAATAATTTCAGCAATCTCAAGACGTTAGCTTCACTCAGCAAAGCCACTAATTAATTCTACAGAAAGAAACTGATCACTAATGCACCAATGTGACATTTCCATGGAAATTGTGATTGAAAATGAAGGCATCTTCACACTTTCCTCACAAAAACAATCACTGTTCTAATGTCCACTACTAAATACACAGAATGTGTTTTAAAAATAGGGTGGGGTGAAATAATCTCAAATCAATACCATGATTAACTGAACGCATACATTTGTGACAGAATCATTTTTAATAGTTAACCAAATAATTAACCAAAAATAATTTATATATTCATCAAGAACAAGATTGCATTGATTAGAGTTTCTGAATGTTTTTCTGAAGGTTTTGATTCATTTTCAATTTAACGCCCAGCCCCAACTACTTATGTGCTTCTAGACTTCCAGTGCTCTTCCTAATTAATTAATTGTAGATGTTTCTAGGCTGCAGAACAAAGGCTTTGAATATGGTTAAAATGTGATATAGCCTGATCACTTTAGCCCATAAAAACTTAAAGTAAAAAGACCAATTTAACGACTGTTTTCAAAATCAACCAGCAATATCAATTAAGTAATCATTTAAAAACCTTCATTTAAACCTTCATTTCACTTAAAAATCTTCACTAAACTATGTCACAGCCAAAGTTTAACAGAACTATTGGGATGTTAATTTAAATAGTTATAATTTACATTTAATACATGTCTAAATCATGTAGATCATCAACGCTATAACTTATAGATGCATGATCATCACCTTGATCAAGATCCACATACACTGTTGTAGTTCTTAAAAAAAGCCTTGCACTCAAATTGTCTGCCAAATGTGGTGAACAGTTTGCTTGCTAATAGCTAACATTTAAGTACTTTCTCTCTTGATTAACCATTTCAAAACAAGAAACTAAACCTTACAGCACTCCTGAAGCCAATTAAACCCTTATCCACTCAACGGCAATTCATCGTGTAGAAACTTGGTAAGACCCTCTGTCTAGTTGATCTGCTCTATGTACCTGCTCAGTCTAAGACCTTGAGGGTGAACGCTGCCCTTGGCTATAATTACTTTTGAATTTGACACTTTTTGTGATATCTTAAGAGGTTAGTTGGCAACAAACTGCTTCACCCTGTATGGCCCAAGCCCCCACATCAGAGAACAGAACTAGTCTAGACAGATCTCCTTGCAACTGAAATATTCACACCCAAACATGATGGCAGACAGCTGTGTAGTGTTGTCTAGAGCATCAACAGCCAGCATATGGAAGGCAACAGTGTTCTTTTTTTTTACCTCTCCCTTACTTCTCATTTGACATCTGCAGTATGCTCTTCACAGTGCCATGCCATTAACTAAGGTTGGCTGAGGTCACTTCAAGCCCCAACAGTTTATTAGTCTTGGAAAACATGAACTACTTAAGGTGTTATGTTTGGTCTGCTTCTAAGCCCTGTGTAATAACATTTATGATTTTTCCTCATGTGTTGTGATTAATATGTGATTTATAACATATAAGTGCTTCACAACCAAGAACGAAGTTTAGACAACATTTGTTCCTTTTTATGTTGAAAGATTATCCTAACAGACAGGAGAAATCCCTCACCAAGATAGTCAACCAGAATCCACTCCTCATCATCTTCATGTTCATTGAAACTCAGATCTGCAGGGCATCCGCTGGCCTCCAGTTCGTGTCCGAACACGATGCTGGTGAATCTCTGGAACATGGCGAGGATGCAGGGAGAGGAGTGGGCCTGAACAGTCCTGCTGTTGTCAGGTTAGAACAAAGTTCTTTGGTCATCAGCTGATTGAGCCGCTCACAGAAGCTTCAGGATCCAGAAAGGTGCCTAAGTGCATTAGTTTCTCCTTCTTGTATGAAGAACACTTAAATTTCAGCCATTGCTTTCCCTCGACATGTACTAGACCACCCTGGGGACAGAATATAGAGAACAGAATATTTCATGAATTGAACATGACAATGGGACACTTGCACAGTGTAAAATCATTATTTGTCAATAAACAAGTGCATGCAGTAAAAGGAGAAAACTAGCATTACTGCCACATTCTTCCCAGATCAGTACAAACTTTGGAATGTATCTGAAAAGCTAGGTTTATGTTGTGTGGTGTTGCATTCCAAACCGTATCTGCTAAGACTGTTATTTAAATGTTTATTCTTGTAAAGCACCAAAGGGAAATTTAGTCACTGCTCTCCACAGCCCTGTCTGTAAGGTTTGTCCTGTTCTAGATATTACTATTATTCTATGGAAGCTGACACCTCTGTGCTTTGTGTTCACAAGGACTTTTGAAGCAGCTCATATCTACAGTTTTGCATGTAACTATCCAAGCAAAGCAGCTGCGCAATGAGCTGTATCTCTATCGGACCGGCAGAGGATTCACAATCTGCACCTGCTCGGTATATAGTACTTTTGTCTGTTTTGTGGGGGAGGGGAGTCTCTAGAATAGAATACACCCCCCCCCGCCCCCTCCCCTCCAAAAAAGAGGATTAGGGCCTGCTCTGAATATTAGTTATTCTAATAGCTTCTCCGTTAGACATCAACACGCTTGACATTTCAGAAACACAAGTGCGTAACACAAGTTACACAGTGTAGGCCAGCATGAAGTTGCAGAGTTCATTACGTCAAAAAAAATATATGACCCAGGAAGCTGACCTCTAAAATATGCTAAATATACCGCAGTACGAGGTCAATCGGTTCGCAGATGCAGCAAAAACAAGAAAGGAACCAGTCTGCCAGGAACAAAGATCACCGTGATCTCAGCCTAAAATAAACCAAAGATTAAAAAGTATACGCATCGGCCTAAACACTTCTACTTTACATAACTTTATAACACAGATCTCCCTTATGCATACAAGTATTTATATTAAGCTTAGGCCAGTTAAATCGTAGTAAAACGAAGCGGCGGTTGGACGGGGTGTTGGGGGGGAAAACATGTAACTCTACACCGTCTGGGCGGACCGAGACTGTTAGCGATTAAAAGTGGCTCTAGGCCTACTGAACAAAACCCAACCTGAACTCATATTAATCACACATTTCACAACACATAACTACTTACAAATCGACCCATCAAATACGTCCAAACGTTCCAACTTTTACAACAACCGCAACTTCAAGCTAAAAAAGTTCAGATCCGACAAATGTAGATTCGTTTAGTAACAGCCACTTCTGGATTTGCACATACAAGCGGGTAACGCCAAATATGTCTGCACAATAGTGGCTCGCGTATAAAGTTAGGCAACAAAACTCACCTGCAGCGTAGAAATGTAAACAGAAAGAGGGTAGCTTATTGTCTTAAAACAGACGACCGCCTAAAAGTTGAGGTAGAATAAGTTACACGGTATAATATATATATAATTCTTCTTTGAAGAAATCACTAGATTATGGACCCTTACACGAAGCTCGGAGTAGCTTTTCTCCGCGGTCTCGACTGCTTCCTTTGTTATTGTTGTGGAAAATTAACAGCTGATCGTTTGTGACGTCGCCGCGACCAGCCTATGGGAGGGTCCTGTTTAAACTCCGATAACCAATCAGCGACCTCGCCCTACGATGACTGACTGTCACCAACGCACGTGACCTACCAAAGAAAGACAAGACTGGGCAAAGCACTTCGGCCTGAAGTATTGGGCTGGGGCTGTTGGAGAAGGAGCACCGACGGGCAAGCTTACAAAATATGAATGTTAAAGTGTATGTGTGAAAGTGATGGCCCGACTGGGAAAAGAAACTATTACCATTTTGCTGCACAGAAAGACCATCTCTAAAGTAACTTGACTTCATACCGAATTGATAGAACTGTCCAGTTAGTGTAAATGCGGTGTATCAATGAAAGTGTATGCGTAATTAAAACAAATACGTAGGTCACCGGTTCTAGAATGACAAAGAACTCCAACCAAGCAGATGGATCTAGAGAGCCTGCCTTACAAAAGAAACAGTAGGACTGAAACAGGAATTTCATTAGCTCAAGACACTGCCATTGCCAGCCCCCACCTCAAGGTAAAAAGAACGAGTTGGACAAAACCTAAAAACACGTGTCAGTGTGTATTAAAGTTATAAATTCAGTTGAAAATTTGAATATGTTAAACTGTGTATGTAGTTTATTTTCAACACAGAAAGATAGAATGAACTGTAATAAAAGCTAAGAATTGAACTAGGGTGGAGTGCAGTCATCTTGTTTTGTGATCTCTGTTGTGTCATATCCTGTTGATGATAGAAAGCGAGCCAGTGGAATATGGTTCAGTTCTTTACTAGGGTTCAGCTCTTGTCTTTATATCACTATTGCTCTTTGCCACCATCAGCACCATCAGTCTGCTTACTCAGGCTATGACACACTTACTGTTTGTTTAACCCTGAGAGCTTACACAGCCTACTAAGCAAATATTAGTGAATTGCAAATATGTATAAATTGTGAGTGTTTTAAACAAATCTTTTATTTTGATCAACCTAAATACATTTCTCATTTAAAAGATATCCATCACCTGTTCACATTCAGTGGACATCAGTGTTAATGCTCATTTTCACGACAATAAAACCACCTCATGTTTAAATGAATAAAAGTAGCTTCCAGGCTTTTCAGACTAGTGATTTTGACAGTTCAGTGTAGTTTTCAGTACTATACTACATGAGTTATGTAAGTCTTGTTAATGTTTAGGGTATGTTCAGAACTTGTTGTGCAAGAGCAGTGAGAAGGGTTTAGTGACAATGGCTGTGAGCAGAATGTTCTTTTTTTTCCTCCAAACATCTAGATGTGACGTCATGTTCTGTGAGTGACATGTTTGTGTGAATGTGTACAGCTGCTGTGCATTGCAAAAATCTGGAGACAGTATATTAATATCAATATGTGAGATCAACACTCTTGATGGATTACATCTATATCAGATACTGATTTGCTTTTATAAAACCCCATTATATTTTACCCTGATACGTGACTTCTGATCCTAAAGAAAAAGAAAAAAAAAATTGAAAGTGAGTGAGTGATTATTTGTCATTGTGAACACACCACAACAAAATGTGATCTCTGCATTTGACCCATCTGTGAAGGAGCAGTGGGCAGCTAGCAAGGAAAGCACCAGGGGAGCAGTGCTTGGGGAAGGTACCTTGCTCAGTACCTTAGTGATAACTTTACTGTGGATTCAAACCTGCAACCTTCTGGTCACGGGGCGAACGCCCTACCGTTAAGCCACCAACTGCTAATGTCATTACATTAGACATCAGAAACTAAAGACAACTGATAAAATGTTACAAAACAATGCAGTTATGTAATTGCATGTAACCAGTCCATAAAGTGGGTCAAACTCCTGACTTATCGACCCCAGAGTTCACAGGTTTGGCCATCATCAGCTTTTAGGTGACCTCATAAAATACACAGTGGAAACCAAAGTATCAGATACTCATTTTTAACTACTGCTGTACAAAAGAAAACATTTAAGTCAATTGAATGGCTTGTTTTTACAAAGAAGGTAGTCTGTATACTGTTTGAATATGCTTGAACAAAATGCAAACATGTAAAAATTTCTCCAATTAAAATTTAGAAGGAGTACATAAACTTGAGGTAATGAGAGATGATAGGAAAGATGTTACAAATTGACATTTGGGTAGTGGATTTCATCAGCCAAGCAGACAGATGGGCGGGACAAGGCTGATGAAATCAGAAAGACAGGGTCTCTACAATGAAGCAGAAAATGTTAACTCTTGCAATACACCATGGTTATGTAAAACCATAATTATTTACATTTATACCTTGAAATATGCCAGTTAATATTCTAATATAACACTGTGTCCACATTGTTATCTATTTAGTTAGCTAGTTACACATCTTAAACTGAGAAACTGAAAATGGAAGGGATATCTGTGATACGCTAAATTTTAAATACCAATGAACAGTACAATACATACATACCAGCATAAAAAATCTTTTGGTTGCTTAATGATGTGGATGTCTAAATAAATTTCTTTATTCTTTAATTTATATATTGAGTTGAGTTGGGGGAACAACCTGTATGTTGACCACTTGGCTGTTTGAGCATCTAGTGTGTTGATGACTTCATATATTTTTGAAATAACTCATTCAATTAGACCTTCTAATTCAATCTCCATAACAATGTTTTGGATACATTTCTCCTAGCTGAGTTGAATATGGAGGTTAAACAAGGGTAAAGCATTTGTTTTACTCTGTAGTAATCTTGCCACTCAGATCTCATGTAGGAAGTGCCTCTGTCTAAAAATAAGTATTGTTAAAAGAGTATTTTTGGACCATATGGCTAACTCTCTGCAAAAAATGTGTATTGAAGACAGAATTCAGATGACAGACGAATACAGTAAAAACAAGGAAAGCAGGTTTCAGGAGACTGTCCCTGAAATTAGGAAATGAAAGTTGCACTGGATAAGTGTCTGCTAAATGCTGTAAATATAGAATTAAACAACAGTGTATGACACACAAGCAAAATGTTTATAACATGCATGACTTTATTCACACAAGCAGAAATGTTTTCGATCTTCAGTGAAATGTTTTTATAGTAACTACTAATGTAACCATGGTTATCAAAATGTACAAATTTGGATTTTAATTTTTTAAAATTGACAGGCAGAAGAAAATCTTATGGTAATCTTAAATGAAATGTGCATATGATGATGATGAAGAGCATATGAGAAATGCAATCACAAAAATGTTTTTAAAAATTATTTTAAAGTGTATAGCATGATTAATTAATGATAGTATGATTCATTTTCTTGATGTAAAGAAGATGCAGCAATATTCTCACAGCTGAAAAACAACAGGGATGCATACTTAATCATGCTCATAGAATACCATAGGTATCTTGTAAAATACTTGTAAGAACATCTGAATATTAAAATAAAGTGCCGAAATAGATTGTAAATTGACTGGAACTGTGGCTAAAGCACCTGGTGAACAAAGTAACAGATCTTCAGTCATGTCAACACAAAGGTGATGATACTGCATAAAACAACTTACGTATGATAACACCTGCTTATAGACAAACAGGTTGTTGTTTTTTTACATCAAGAAACAAAAACTAATAAAACAAACCTTTTCGAAATAAAAGTTTGAATTTGAGCAAATCTCAGTAGTACACATTAGAATCATTGGCTGCATTTTTCTTCTTTTCAAAATCATAAATGTGTTGGCATGTATTTAAATATCAATTTCTTTGCTTTACTAAAAAAAACACATTTAAACTAAAAAGTCATTTGGCATACAAATAAACACACTGTCTGTCACTTGTAATATTTAAACACATTTGACAATGCAAATTTGTTGATGAGTAGATTAATTATGGACATTAGTCACAGGTTTAACAAATGTGTGTAGCCATTCATTAACAATGAAGTTCATGACTGGAGTTCTGTCAACAAGAAGCAACTAAATAAATCTTAAATATTTGCAAAAAGAAAACATGAGGGAGCCAGGTCTCCCAGGGTTCACGTGGTATTCCTCCTACAGTCCAAAAGCATGCAATATAGGTTAATTGACAACTCTAAATTGACCCATATGGCGTGAATGTGTGTGCGCGCCCTGTGGCGTGTTGGCGCCTGCCCAGGGTTGGTCCCCGCCTTCCGCCCGTAGTTCCCGTGATAGGCTCCGGTCCCCGCGACCCCGAAAAGGATTAAGCAGTTCGGTTAATGAATGAATGAATGTTCTTGTTTAGTCTATTCTGAGGTGTCTAACTACAAATTGTGCATGGTTTTATGAATGTGTTCATGGACAACTGTTAAAAACATCATACATGTCTATATTATAATAGAAAAAGTCAAAAAAGCAGCGCACCTGTTCATGAGATTCACAAATGAAACTGGATCTGCTTTTCAGAGGAATCAAGTACAGGAAATGATGATTATGGCTGTATATAGTACAATGCTCTTAAAACACAGGCTACCAATATACACTACCAATTTGCATTTGTTGGTTAGACAAGTATGAACACAGGAAGCAGCCTTGGCAGTGGTCTACAGACCCAACAGAACTTGCACAGTGGGTAGATGGTATTTCTGATGGCCTTTTGCAGCAGGAACTCTGTGAACTCAGTTATTATCAGCATAAACAAAATGTTTAGCTTAAAACTTTTACATGTGACTGATAAAGGTCAGTGTTGGAGATCATCCAGCACACATCTCCATGCACAGGTCTCAGACCTGCTCACTTGAGCAGTGATATCCAAACAGGTATAGACAGATCATCCCACATAAACTCAATTTCATTGATCTTTGTTGTTGATGCACACACAGAGACGTATACACAAACACTATCGAACAAAGACTTCAGAAAATGCTTTGGTCAAGAGGATTCTTGTGAATCAGAGTCATCTTGATGAAAAAGGCCTTTGCCAGTTTGTGTCCTCTCTCCCGTGTGTCTGTGCATTGGTCCGTTCATCTCCTCCAGGGGCACGTAAGAGTACCCCTGCTGTAGGCGCCCACTGCATTTTCTGCACGCTTGGATCAGGTTTCCAGTGAGACTGGTCAGCAAGAGAGTAGCCAAGACTGCACTTACAACAAACCAGCTCTGCCTACACACACAAAACAAAGAAAGGACTTTAACCTCTCAGTCTGCCACTGTGGCCCTGAAGCTAGACAAAGCACTGCACAAAAACCATAGCAACTCGCCATAGTTGCTCACTTGCATTTGAAAGGCAAGGACGGCTAATAAATGTGAAACTGCCTCTCCACTGTAGAAGCTGTTTAACACATTTGTTGCCATTGCCATGGCAATAATGAAGTTATTATGCAACACCCGAATGACCTGACTTGAGTGACCTTCTACTTAATGCAACATGCAACTTGGAACAAAGCAACTACAGGAACACCAGTGTCTTGGCTGGTGCTGCACTGCAAGTCCAGGTGACTAGGCAAAGAATGATATTCATGTTTACTAATGGAAACTTACTCAGACAGATATGGTTTTGGTGCACTAGCCTCCTCTTGCTCTCTCCACTCTTTCAACATCTGGGTAGCGAGACAGTGATCGGCTGAGGAAAAAAAGAGAAATTAATATCTGTCATCAGGACCATAACTTTAAAGTATTGTAGTTTGAAATTTAGGTTCAAGAGCTTTGAAAGGGGCAAACCTATAGGCATATCAATGTCACACAGCAGATGCATTTATCAGATGCATTTTCAGTGCAGCAGGGCACTGAAAGATTGTATAAACGCACTTGGGTTTTTGATAAACACTCAGGAACCTCAAAAAGGGAGGGCAGCATTGCTTGATGGAAGCTAAATTTAAAACCACCATTCCAGTGCAACGGGCGACCGTGCCCTGAGTTAAGCAGTGGGCAGGGCACAGCAGCAGGACTAAAACCTAGCAGCCTAAAACCGCCTAACATCAGCTGTTAACGTGTTTAGTCAAAAGAAGAAGATCAGTTGCTCTCTCCGATACAGAGGCCCTAACATACTTAGCCTCTGTGTTCAGTGTTTTTAAATGGCACAAGGCCTTCACTGAGCTGATAACCTCACACACTGACCCTGTACAAACAGCCGTAAACTTGTTTATTTGTGTGTATGTGTGTGGGTGAACTAGACACAATGAACTAGCTAAAACAAAATGGTAAATATACAGAGTATGCAGTAGAATATTGACAGTTAAAAAAATCATGTACTGCTACACTGAAAAAAGGAGTCTCAGATACTGAAAACTAGGCATGATTTAAGTGTACGCTTAATTTACATGCCAATTAACGTTCATTGAAGGTCATTGTTCCAACTGTGCCTAACAAAAGCACATATAATGCTTTATATGGGATCACAGAGTTCACATATCTTCTTAGATTTCTGTAGATGGAGATAGAGCTGTTGGCCCATCAACAGTGCAGTGATAGGATCAGCACCTCTATGCAGGCTCCCATTCTTCTGTTCGTAGAATCTGCTGCTGCAGTTTCCCGTGACAAGGTCACACGAGCACAGATCACTGCACTGGCATTGCTGAAGACAATGCAGCCCGAAGAATCCCAGTGGGCATTCTAGGAAGAGATTAAGTGCATAAACACTGTAACAACCTGAAGCATTTCAGAAATATCTTCCCCCCTGCATTTTATCTAAGATGTACCAGAATTAAAAACATCTGCTAATGTAAATCCGCAGCAGTGGACTCCTAATTGCATGCTACAGGTGTAAGACTGATTTTACACACCTTGTTCACAGAAATCTCCGTGGAAACCAGCAGGACATGTACACTGTCCATGCACTGGGTCACAAGATCCTCCATTTACACATGTGCATGTTTGATTGCAGCCATCACCATAAAAACCTGGAGCACATTCTATAATGAGAGATGAGAGGGGGTTTATCAGCAGTGGTTTGAAAATGGAAAACTCAACGTACTTCTGTTGCAATTATAAGACATAACTGTATTAGGAAACATAAGATCTTGCAATATTTTATTAGTCTACAATATACCTTATACACTATAATCTGTCAGTGTGCATGCAGTTATTAACTGCTAACCCTAAACAATTGTAATTGCTATGAGTACCGTGGCTGCAGTTAGCACCTGTCTACCCTGCATCACAGACACAGCCATCTGTTCAGGTGAAGATGGAGAGAACAGTGAACAATATTCTAACAATTCAATACAAATGTTCATAGTAACAATAAACCCAAGCTAAATAATGACCAATTATACAAAATATTTCTAGTTTATGAGTGATTTGCTCTGACAGTACATTAAAAATTCTTTCTTCATAAAAAACCCTGCAAGAACACTGTGTTACATGACTCAGCAGTTGACATCCTACATGTCAAAAACAACAGCAAAGCCATCAACTGCCATAATAAAGTAGCAGAGTGGTGTTTTTCTCCCATTCAGACCTCATGATAGCACTGCAGTCCTATTTATTATCCTGGATAACAGTTTCAACAGTGTTGTGAAACACTTAAATCAGCTCTTCTTCAGCTTTTCATATATTTAAACAGAATCCAATAGTACAATTGTTTAAGAATGTAAAAACTATGCACGTCTTTAAAAAAACCCATACAATCATATAAAACATTTCACACAGGAGCTTGCTTACCCTGGGTGCAGATCCCATGATCCCCGCATGTTAGATTGGCACACGTGGACTCTGTCCAGCCAGGCTGGCACACACAATGGCCATCCACACAAGTCCCATGCTGGTTGCAGTCCTCCGGCGTGCACAGGCGCTCATGAACACACAAAATTGAAGAGACTGCCCGAGGGCAATTCCACCCATCATTACTAAAAGGACAGCAAGGAGCAGCCAAGTTATTCTCTAAGATACATGAATGGCTTCAAAAATGTGACCTGTTCTTCAAATGACAAATGTTATATAATTCTATATACTGTATCAATTCATCCATATGTTAAATGACAACCATTCATCTTTACGCACCATTCATCTGAGGGGAAATTGGCAAGAGAGCCATTAAGGACATAAGTGGCTGAGCCTCCTCCATCCAAATTAATGGCGTTGACGACTCCATGTTTCTTCAGGAACTCTGCCACATCCCACAGGTTCATACTAGAGATGCACACACAGGCATTTACATACACACAATGTAATAGGAAATGGGAATGGGAATGGCTGAAACAAAATTCTACCCTCTCCGGTCACAGAATAAATAATCACTTGGTAGTGTGCAGTGAAAAACTACAGCCAGTTTCTTTTAGTGGACACTTCACATTGGCTCTAGACTAGCCCTTTGTCAAAGGTCAATATTTTACCAGAGAAACGTCTATGAGCAAAAAACAATGACTTGTACATGATTGATTAAAAGACTGTCATACTGTTTTGGGAGTGATGGGAACAGTGCTTAACTCTGGGAATGGTCATTGTATGGGAGATATATTTATCTCAAACCACTACTTTAATTTAATTCACTGCAGAGCAAATGCACAATGTATGTACTCACCCTCTGCAATTTGTTTTGCCATCGACATGGAACAGAATGAGTCTGCCCTTGGCATCATGACCTACTGCTGTCCGGGCAGATATCACGTCAACAAAGTACTGGAATGCTCCTGTAACAAATAGTACGATTAATGTTCTTCTGCAGCATATAGGAGTACATCATATTTGGACTGAATTCAAATTACAGGGCTCTCATGGCATACCTGTCTTTTGAGTCTCATCACATTCGGCCTCCATGCTCTGATTAATGTAAACTTCTCCTTCCCTCAGCAGCCACACCACACCACTGACCAGCTGCACAAAGGGGTTCTCCTCATTCAAAACCTCTTCCTCCGACAGATAGCTATCAACATGGTGAGGAAGGATGGAAATGTTGGGAGTGGAGAGGTTTTGGTATTAGAGGCGTGAACCTTAACTGGTCTCACAATTCGATTCAATTATGATTATCATGTCAATAATTCGTTTCAATGCAATATCTCGATGTATCCCATCAATTTTTCTACATTACTTCACACTGCACATAGATTGGGTATGGATCGCAGATCCGGCAGCCATGGGGAAGCAGATCCGGCAGCCATAGTTACTACCGGGTAGCAAATCGCTGCAATTATTGGAGAAATACTTATATCAGGAGTTTTGTCAATGGGTGAGGGGTCTCCCACCTCAGTACGGCTGACATCGTTATAGCATCTGTAGGTTTGCATGCAGTGTGAGAACAGGAAGTGTTGGAAAAGTAGGAGGGGTTGGAAAAAAGCAACAAACATACAGTGTACAAACATTTCGGACTATTATCTACCTTCCAATATTCAAAGTAAATAAAGCTTTCTTTTAACCACTGTACATGTTGCAATGTGTTTTTGAATAATTGAGCCACGAAAAGCACATAAACAAGAGACTATGTGCTTCTTGTTACTGATTCATTGTTTGGATCATTTTACTGTTTAATAATGGCTCTACCTTTAGATCTAATTCTACCACTTTTACGTGGTGGGTATACAAGAAAACAAAACTGGACAAACACCTGAATGACAGGTTAGGACCATTCAAGAACACTGAGTGCCAAATGACTAACTATTATTTGTGAGCAGTGATCTATTGCATAACACCGTAGTGTTTTTATAACACTGCTATTCTGAGCAGCACATGTTTTTGGGCCTCTGGATTCCCAGGCCTTTCCTGGCTCTGTATTGTACTTTATGGGTTTAAACAAAGTTTAAGTATTCAGTTAGGAGTTGAACTAAAGTACTTTGTAATAATTCACATGTGTGAAAGATGACGGAAGAGGTGTTTAGGTTCACAATCAGTTAGCTGTTGTTATTTTGCATTCATTAAAATTGTAAACCAGTAAATTCCAGTGGGAAATATAACAGAAAAACAATCCAGATATCAAATTGTATATCAAATACTGTGTGACTTAAAAATATGTTGAAAACGTCATACTATGGCAAAGTTTGCATATGCTTCCGCAGTTGCCACGCAGAGATTTTGGTCATGTGACTCCGCATATTGTTGCTAAAAAACTTTTTACGCAGAATCGCCTCGAATTAAAAGCGGAGTGACTGTAAATTTGCACAAATGGTGCAGCGCTTCGGCGCAGTCAAGTCTTGCCGCAAACGTGACTTTGGACCAACCAACCTTTTTAAAACCTACTTTACCTTGCCTTCCTTTATAGGTAATATCCTTGCATTGCAAATAAACAATAAATAAAATAAAAAAATAATATGCCTTCATTTTTACTGTAGCCTACAAATTCAGCTAGAAAGAGCTGTGCATTTTCGTGCTGACCACTTTTATTTAAGACTTCTTGTTGATCTAGTGCTGTTTCAATGTTGGTTATATGTCTATTTAAAACATAACCCGATAGTTGTTCTGTAAAATTAAAGGGCAAAATGGCAATTAATGTTGATATATACCCAAAAATAGATATATACACATATTGAGATATAAATATACATATACCCATGTAAAATGTAATCAATGTTCACTGAAATTATTAATCCATATTAAAAAATAAACTTACCCAAAGACCAGTGTGCCATCCTTTCTAATGCCAAACTGGGCATTTTGTGTTCCTTTGGCATCCTGCACCAATTTGCCATCACTCACAACATTGCCAAGACACTGTCCACTCTTCAGGTCAAAAAAGCCTGCATTCTGGGCAACCAAACACTTCCGTGTTCTAGCAGTGTTTTCTACTAGCTCACGCTGAGATTTCCCACATCCTCCAGGCCCTCCAGGCTCCAGGACAGAAACAGTCCTTAAGGGGTCATGAACCACAGTAATGTGGCCACTCACCCAGTTTGAGGATAGCGAACTGCTTCTAGATTGTGAAGCAAAGACCTTGGATTCCACTACAGGAGATGCAGAGTGGTTGCTGGCTTGTATGGTTTCATGGGTCTGGCTGCCAGAGAACACAGGCTGACAATCCCTCACATGCCGATGGGAGTGAGAAGGGCCGTGGGACCCAATGTAGGGCAACAATACGTCATCATCCATAGAGTGTCTGTAGGGATAGTGATCCAGGAATATTAATATGTGCATATGAAACAGCCAACATGTACATTTATCCATGTTTTCATTTCTAAATTTGAATGAAATATGATGACTGGTTATTTTCAGGCCATCAGTAACACAACTCCATCATGATGTATCCTGTCATTTTGTGGGACACTACTGACATTTAACCAATAAGATCACATTAGTCCTGAATACTGAGTATTAGTGGCCTGATACAAATACTACCAATGTAATTATCAATACATTGCAAATGCTCTGCACTCCTATTTAACCTATTATAACTACTTATGGGTGCTATAAATCTGCTTAAATCTGAACTGTAATTTGCTCAAAGTCCAAAGGTACTCATTGAACAAAGTCTATACACACTGGGAACTTACTGCATGTTCTGAGACCGCTTTTATAATGTGTCTGTAACCAATATATAATATTAACGTTGAATTAATCATCCTTATAGATTAAACTAGACAGTACTACAAACGAAGAGAATTAACTGACAGCCTTTCCATCTGTAGATCCGTAGCTATTAAAAATCAAACCATTACCTGATATTGTGGCTCTCCGTCGACCACGTTACAACCCATATTAAGAACAAACAAATGTGTCCCAATTGTTCTAACAATGTTGCCATAGAATAAATAAATCGATTCAGTTTAGAAAATATATAGCAGCAACATTCCCCAACTTCTCATGCTGAGTTCTCTTCCTGGAAAGAAAGTCAGTCATGTGACCCAAATCACGCATTAGACTCTTCAGCGTCTCCTACCGGCACAGAGACGGAACAATTTGTTTAGACACGGGTCTTTTTACGTATGTATGTGAACATTATAAAACAATTGATATGACAATGCAGTATACTGAATTAAATGTATGATTGAAAATCACAACAAGTGGACAGTATTGCTATTTACGATTTTAAAAGTCATATACACAGGCGGAACGCTAAACACCTACCTGTTGTTTTCGGGGAACTGGATTCGGACGCACAAGTGTAAAGTTGAAGGGGACTGTTTGTATAAACATGGAATTAACAAGAATTAGCATCAAATGTGTACTCTTAAATAGAAACAGTTCACTTCATACCAAAACATTTTTATATTTTCATCAGTGTATTCAGCGACCAACAGAGGTTAAGTGCGCAAGAGCGTTAACAGGTTCGACATCTCAACACGACGAAAAATACTGTATTGATCTCGTAAGGTAAGCAGTCCTGAGTCTAGCCTAGCCTAGCTAGTTAGCACGCACGTGACCTCCTCCTGCTGTGCATCTACTGCCGAGTTTGAGATTGAACTGCTTCTGTTTCCATATATCTCACGGTCCCGTATGCTTTAAATATTTTAAATATTGGGAATTAGTTGTTAGGAAGTACGAAATACAAATCAGTAATGCCAAATTCACCACTAAAACATTCCCGATACTAAGCTTTAAGTTGTAAGGAATTTTTATTTTGAGGCATGGTTCATCCTAAAATTGTGTGTGTGTGTGTGTATATATATATAATATATATATATATATATATATATATATATATATATATATATATACGTGTATATATATATATTATTTAAAATAATAAGCAAAATCAGCAATGTAGTGCAGTTCTCCCAATTTACTTGAAAACCAAAATATAAAATATATAAATAAAATCTAAATAAAATACAAACTAAATAAAAATAGTTATGACTAATAATACTGCAAAGAAAAAATAGGACCAAGTTATTTGAGCCAAAATAAATTTACTCTTTTAGTGCACGTCACAACATCCTGAAATCCTACACATGTATTCAGAATTTCGACAAACCATATTCAGTAAATTCCTGTCAGTAACTCAATCCAAGAACATGGAAGGCTGGCCCGTTATAGCCCAGAGCAAACAGAACACATGTTAAGTAGTCTATAACAGGACTAGGCGTGCGACCTGAAAATCAGTATCATGATTAATTTACCTCGATTACTGGTGTGAAACTGACTCTTCTTTTTGTCTGGCTTTTTCATAGTTCTAGATAATTAACAGCAATTAAAGTTGGGATATTTTTCTGATGGGAGATTTTGTGTTTAAAATAATTAGAAGAAACATGGGTCATGTCTCAACACATGCGGTCGGTGGTATTATTGTTATTGGATGATACATGAACAAACTGGAGATGGTATTAAGAGAATACAGTTTTATTATTGGTACTTTAAAATAATTGAAATAATCATCATGTGCAAGATTATATGGAATTAAAGGTTCTTAATGTAGATTTAGATTCATTTTCAATTAATTGCCCAGCCTCATATATACATATACACTTATATATATATATATATATATATATATATATATATATATATATATATATATATATATATATGTATATGTATGTACGCACGACATTAAGTTTAGGATATAAATATCTTTTATCGTCTCTTCTATATACATATATACTGTATAGAGAGACAAGACAACATGGTTTCTACAGTACAAAAAAACATATAAGGCACATGGACTAAGAAAAAATATATACACATAGACTATATATATAGTCATGGCCAAAAATATTGACACCCCTATCAGATAACGCACTAGTTCTCCCAGAAAATTGTGAAAGTGAGTGATTATTTGTCATTGTGAACACACCACAGCACAGCACACAGTGCACCACAACGAAATGTGACCTCTGCGTTTAACCTCTCCGTGTAGGAGCAGTGGGCAGCTAACAAGCACCCGGGTAGCAGTGTTTGGGGACGGTACCTTGCTCATGAGTACCTCAGTGGTAACTTTACCGGCCCTGGATTCGAACCTGCGACCTTCTGATCACGGGGCGAATGTCCTACCGTTACGCCCCCAACTGTAATTTGCTGCAATTACAAATGCTTTGGTATTGTCATGTTTATTTCTTTGGTTTGCATTAGCAAAAGACAGAGAGAAAAAAGCAAATCTGAGACATTCCACACAAAACTCAAAATGGACTGGACAAAATTATTGGCACCCTCATTTTAATATTTAGTGAAGCAGCCCCAGAACATCAGTGAAGCTTCAACATGTTTGACTGTAGGCACCATGTTCCTTTCTTTGAAGGCCTCATTTTGTTTTCGGGAAACAATAGAATGATGCGCTTTACCAAAAAGCCCTACTTTAGTCTCATCTGTCCAACGGACATTCTCCCAGAAGAATTGTGGCTTCCTCAAGTATGTTTTAGAAAACTCGAGTCTGGCTTTTTTTTGTTCCTGTGTTAGCAGTGGGGTCCTTCTGGGTCTCCTACCATACTGTTCCTTTCAATTCAGATGAGGATGGATAGTTTGAGCTGACACTGTTGTACCTGCAGGTCAGATTGAATTTGTTTCGAAGTTGATCGAGATTCTTTATCCACCATTCAAACAATCCTTTATTGTAACGTTTCATCAATTGTAATATTTCGTCCACGTCCAGAAAGATTGGCTATCGTGCTGTGGGCTGCCAGCTTCTTCACAATGTTGCGTACAATGGACACAGGAATATTAAGATATCTGTAGATGAACTTGTAGCCTTGCGATTGTCCATGCTTTTCCACAATTTTGGTTCTGAAATCCTCAGACAATTCTTTGCTCCTCTTTCTTTTCTCTGTGCTCTGTGTGGTACAAACAGACACTCAACAACTAATTTAAACTGGCTCCAAGTGGGAATTTCTATATTGGCAGCACCTGTTAAGTTTTACTGGTGAATGTATTTACAAATTAAAGGATCATCACATGCTTGATAATACAGTCATTTCTTACAGTTTGGAAAAGGTGCCGATAATTTTGTCCACTCCATTTTTTTGAGTTTTGTGTGGACATCGCAGACATTTTTTCTCTGTTTTCTGTGTTTTCTAATGCAAAGCAAAGAGATAAACATGACAATACCAAAGGATTTGTAATTGTTCTAATTACAGCAATTTTCTGGGATAGTAAATTTTGGGGGAGTAGTGCGTTATCTGGTATAAAAGCAAGGGTGCCAATATTATATATATCTTTATTATATGTACATCATTCTTTAGTAAGAATATAGTATATCTATAGATAAAGATGATATAATAGCATCTTCTGTTGCAGAAGGATGAAATAAATTCATTTGTTTAACAAAAGAAATGAACTAAGATGCCAATACCTACTGAGGAAAAAGTTAGGACAGACTATGATCTAATGGGACGTATTTCTATCTTTAACTTAAGTAACCTTTTTCTATAATCATCTATCAATCTCTGACATCAACTGGCAGAGATTTTCCCCCACTCTTCAATGCAAAATTCCTTAAGCTGTGTTATATTTGATGGATGTCTTGCTTGCACGACCCGTTTCAAATCACCCCACAGCGTGAACAATTCAGAGTGGATTCTGTGATGCCGAGCTGACCGGGTCTCGTCTTTGGTTTAGGTCAAACATGTCATCCTTTACTGTGTCCACATCATTCACTGTTAGATTCATCTGTCCAAAGCATGTTGTTCCAAAAGTCCCGGTCTTTCTCTAGGTGGCCTCTAAACTGCGGTAAACTGCAGTCTTGCCGTGATGGGGTTTTTTTTGCCAGCAAGTGTTTCCTTCTTGCACACCTCCTATATAAACTGACAGTCTTTTTCTGATGCTAGATGCATCTACCTATCAGCTGTGGTAAGAGCCTTCTGTATGTCCCATGATGATAGTTTTGGATCTTTGGAGACTTCTTTCAGCATGTTGCAGTCTGCTCTTGGGCTGAACTTGCTTGGACGCCCTGGGTTCGAACACCTGGGCCAGCCGTAGGGGCTTTCTGTGTGGAGTTTGCATACTCTCCCTGTGTTTGCTTGGGTTTCCTCCGGGTGCTCTGGTTTCCTACTCACAGTCCAAAGGCATGCACTATAGGTTAATTGGTGACTCTAAATTGGCCCCGTGAGGTGTGAGTGTGTGTGCCCTGCGGTGTGTTGGCGCCTGCCCGGGGTTGTTCCCTGCCTTCGCCTGTAAGTTCAGTAACATTTCCTCAGAATGAATTGGCATTTTACTTAATTTCATTTGTTAAGACATTTTTTATTGTTTTAGCACAGAAGATATATTAACATCTTTTTAGGAGAAATAACTAGTTTTTTTTTTCAAGTAACATGCCCAACATGTTACATGTTTTCACACATTACAAAAAGGAAAACAAAATATATAGGGCAAGTGTAAGCATCATTTTGATAGCAGTTATTGGCCGATTCCGATATGATTGAGATATGTACTATCAGCTTCCAATTAAGTTACACATTACAACACACCCAAGGCCACAGTTAATGGCAGATAATTTAGGAGCACTGACTAGTTGTGGAAAGAAATGACACATAAACAGAACAGCACTGACGCAGCACATTGTGAAAGGCTGAGTTTTCTAAAGACAAATAATGGAAAAGCTGTCTGCCTCTAAATTGTACACTGGCTACAGACAATTCATGCAATATTGTGAGACACCGTTACTTATTTCACTTGTATTTGTTAAACAAGAAAAGTAATTATAAAACATTCAGTAAACTGTGTTTACCTCATTTTTGCCCTGCATTGTATATATACAGTATATATATATATATATGTGTGTGTGTGTGCGTGTTTGTTTGTGTATAATGCTTTTTGGTGAATGCTGTCTCTCAATGTTAGATCACGAGATTATGATGGCTTTATATCGTCACTGCTGCTTCCTGAGACTGCCCGCCGTTCCTCCTTGGCACTGAGGGCGTTCAATGTAGAACTGGCACAGGCAGGTATTCAGAATACTCAGTACAACATGTATATTGCCATGTTTTCTGTTATTTTGATAATGAAATGATCATTGAATGCATACAAAAGTCTAATAAACATGTTTAAATTAGATACATGAAAATACATTAAAATCTAACTGTACTAGATTTTTAATGATTCAGTTTTTTTTATTTTTACATATTTTTAAGACATGCATTTAAAAGCTTCATAACAGTTTGTGAAAGCTGAAGAGGACAGCGTTTTATTAGCTGATGCTATTGGTATGGATGAAAAATACTTTTCCACCAGTGTTGACAAATGGCCGAGTCAGATGATGGGCCCTATGTTAGACTGCACACTGCACCACATTGACCACAGCAAATGCCTGCAATAGCATGTTTTTTGGAGTATCACACCTATCAACAGTCTAGAAACACCCCAGCAGCCAATAGTTACATCTTCTTGTTAGCAATTAATGTGCTAATGTTGAAGTACTCGAGTCTGGTCTCGGACTCGGCCGTATTTGTTCTCTGTCTTGTCATGGACTCGGACAAAGAGGACTCAGGATTTTATTTCGAGACCGGCCAAGACCCCAGCTCTGAGAGTATTACTATTAAAACTCTTTGAGACAGACACAGGCATTTGCATTGTCTATGAATTCATGTTTTAGTAACTCAGAATCTCTTTAACTTACAGAAACCACACACACATTTCTGAGCAATTCCGTGCACAAAACTAAAGTAATTGCGTAAAAATGCATTCATTATATTATTCGTGATGTAAACGCATGCGTTAGCTCTCGCGACTCTCATGTGGAACGCCATCACGCGCAAAAACGCAGTTCTCTTCCAGAAAGGCCAAAAACAGCTCATTTCATAGGCCAAAATAAGTCCAGATCAGCTCAAAACTTTAGTATTTCTTCATTTACAATTGATCAGAATGTTGTTACATTTTATAATGTTATAGACTAATCAAAAGGGAAAAATAAACAATGAAAAATGCATTGTTGGTTATCAAATAATTTTATTCTGTATCAAGATGGATACAAAATACAGTTAATTTGTTACTGAGGAGGGATCCACCACTGTGGTTTGAGATGAACATATGATGTTATCAGTTTGCATAACTGCTTCCAGTGAAGCAATTTCCTCATGAAACATATGCAAGAGAGAAATATTGAATAAACATGTTAAATGTTGCTTAGGCTTTCCATGTTCCACTTATTTGCATTGGTCCGGTCCAGTCTCGGTCTCGAAACACTGGTCTTGGTCTAGCCTCTGTCTCAGTTTAGATGGTCTTGACCTCAACTCTACTAAGTGCAGCTTTATTGACCACCTAAAAACGTTACAAACTTTAACCTGACCATCACAGCAAATATCCACACCCTAGAAACCATCTAAAACGCCCTCACAGACATCTAAACCCTTGATTTCTGGTGTTTGTGCACAGCATTCACCTAAATTTTGTCAAGAAGTGTGTTTTCATGGTTATGTTGTCTGTTGCATATAGCACATTATGTGTCAGATTACAGTAGGGGCTAGGGCTGGGTTCAAAAAAGCGATTCACCGATCAATATCGATTCGCATTCGAAAAATACGATATCGTTTCAAAAATTCGCGGATCGATCTTTTCCTGCGGCTACTTCTCGCGACCGCGCAAGGAGAGCTATAAAAACGTGAGACCGGCAAAACCAAAACCAAATAGAGCCATGGCTGAAGCTGCTCCGCTCAAATCACCGTCTGGCCTAAAGGCCGATGTTTGGCAACACTTTGGTTTTAAAACAAGTTATTTTATACTGTGTATATGTATATTGTATATATATGAGTGTGTGTTTGTGTGTGTGTAGCAGTAGGTATATTTTTGATATGGTATTTGTTATATTTTTGTTGTTTATGAGAATGCAATTAATGCTGATGCTAACTTCTGTAAAGACTGTTCGTTCAGAGAGCACATTAGACAGTAACATTTGGAGCTTGAGGCAGGGCAATTGTACTTTGAATTGTTTTAGACACCAGATATTAAATAGTCAAGGACCATTACTTCTTTTTTCTCAGGTTAAGGACTCTGTGTCTCAGAAGACCATAGGTTTGATGCGAATGCAGTTTTGGAAGACAGCGGTGGAGGAAATCTACAGAAATGACCCTCCAGTCCAGCCTGTCAGCATGGAGTTGTGGAGGGTTGAGTTTGTTAAATATATGATATCTTAAAATGAATCATGGTGATAACTGAAATATGTTTACTTCCATAATGATTAATGTTTTAATTAGTTTTTAATAAGTAATTTTTGTGAACTTGTGAACACTTTCAAAGTTAAAAGTCTAGCTAAATATAGTTGTTATCCGTGTTGTCTATGCAAACATTTGAGCTGTACATAGCAAAATGATCAGAGGTTTGTGATTGATTTAACAATGTTTTTTGCAGGCAGTGAGGAGACATACATTGACAAGGAGATGGCTGTTGAGGATCATAACTGAAAGAGTAAGATTGCAGTTGTTTATAGTTCACATTAAGCAGATAGGGTGGTGGTTGGCACAGAATTCTTTAGTATGACATACGTCTGAGATGTAGAAATGGAAACAGCAATTTGTGAAATAATAGTGGACGATCCTGAGTCGGTAGTGATGCCAGTATTTTTAATATCATTCCTAATTATCAGACTTACAGTGCCGTGAAAAATTATTTGTCCCCTTCCTGGTTTCTTTTTTTTTTTTTTTGCATGTTTGTCACACATACATGTTTCAGATTATCAAAAAAATTAAATATTAGACAAAGATAACCCAAGTAAACACAAAATGCAGTTTTTAAGGGATAATTTTATTTATGAAGGAAAAAAAACCTATCCAAACCTACATTGCCCTATGTGGAAAAGTAATTGCCCCCACTTGTAAAATCATAAAGTAACGGTGGTTAATCACATTTTTTGGAAAGCTGAGTGCAATTTCACCAGCCACTCCCAGGTCTGATTACTGCCAGACCTGCTGAATCAAGAGATCACTTAAAAAGTAGCCCAAAAGATCCCAAAAAAGGAAGACATCATACTGCAGTCTAAAGAAATTCAGGAACAGATGAGAAGCAAAGTAATTGACATCTATCGGTCTGGAAAAGGTTACAAAGCCATTTCTAAAGCTTTGGGACTCCAGCGAACCACGGTGAGGGCTAGGGGTGTAGAAATTAATCACATAATCGATGCATCGCGATGCAGATGTGGACGATTCTGCATCGATGCAATGGCAGCTCGTAATCGATTTTAACGGAGGTTTTCAACCGGCGATCCGCTGCCCCCTACGGCGGCATTGCAGGTGGTCTGTGACATGCAGTCCACCTTTACTACTGAACTCACTTTATAAAAAACTGTTCCTTTTGTATTTTTCCAAACATTTCCAACTGATTTGGGCACATTTTGAAAATTGAATGTATATATCACTGGTTACCTTCTAACTAACCGTATCTGCACAAGTTATTGAAAAGTATTGCACAGACTCTAGTTCTCCACTGCTGTTATAATATCTGCACAAACTTAAATGTTAGTCAGACTGTTTTAAGAGATACTGTTGTATAAATAGACTGGATATAGAATTTTTCATATTGAAACTGTTTCTAATCTTTTGCGCATACAGTGTAAAAGTCAGTTTCCACTTTTGTAGGTTAATACTGCATCTAAATTCTCTCTTTCTACTTCTATTTCTAGTACAAGTTTAAAGTTTATATCAAATACTCCATTTCTAGTTTAAAATGTATATTTTGTATTCTATTTGAATACTTTTAGTTCTATATCCCCTATTTGTTCTTGCCCTATTTGTGTAAACTGGAGCCACGTCGTCTCGTCTCTCGTCAATGCATCGCAATGCATCAAGATATCGAATCGATTCGCTGACGTGATAATCATAATCGAATCGAGTCGTGAGACCAGTGAAGATTCACACCTCTAGTGAGGGCCATTATTCACAAATGGAGAAAACATGGAACATTGATGAACCTTCCTAGGAATGACTGGCCTATAAAAATGACCCCAGCAGCAACGACTCATCCAAGAGGTCACAAAAGAACCCAGAACAACATCTAAAAACTGCAGGCCTCACCTGCCTCAGTTAAGGTCAGTGTTCATGACTCAACCATAAGAAAGAGACTGGGCAAAAATGGCATGCATGGCAGAGTTCCAAGGCGAAAACCACTGCTGACCAAAAAGAACATAAAGCCTGGTCTTACTTTTGCCAAAAAACACCTTGGTCTTTTGGGACAATATTCTGTGGACTGACGAAACAAAAGTTGAACTTTTTGCATGCTGTGCATCCTGTTACATCTGGCGTAAAAGTAACACAGCATTTCAGAAAAAGAACATCATGCCAACAGTCAAACATGGTGGTGGTAGTGTGACGGTCTGGGGCGGCTTTGCTGCTTCAGGACCTGGACAACTTGCTGTGATTGATGGAACCACTCTTTACCAAAAAATCCTGAAGGAGAATGTGCGGCCATCAATTTCGTGACCTCTAGCTGAAGCGCACTTGAGTTCTGCAGCAGGACAATGATCCAAAACACACCAGCAAGTCCACCTCTGAATGACTTAAAAAAACAAAAAAAAATTTAAAAAAGGTTTTGGAGTGGCCTAGTCAAAGTCTGGACCTGAGTCCAATTAAGATGCTGTGGATGACCTTAAAAAGGCGGTTCATGCTCGGAAACCCTCCAATATGGTTGAATTAAAACACTTCTGCAAGGAAGAGTGGCCCAAAATCCCTCCACAGCGATGTGAAAGACTCATTACCAATTATCACAAACGCTTAATTGCAGTTGTTGCTGCTAAAGGTGGCACAACCAGTTATTAGGTTTAGGGGGAAATTACTTTTTCGCATAGGGCCATGTAGGTTTGGATAGTTTTTTTTTCCCTTAATAAATAAAATCATCACTTAAAAGCTGCATTTTGTGTTTACTTGGGTTATCTTTGTCTAATATTTACATTTGTTTGATAATCTGAAACATGTAAGTGTGACAAACATGCAAAAAAATAAGAAATCAGGAAGGGGGCAAATACCGTTTCACAGCACTGTATATTGAAACTAATAGCTATTGACTATATTCTTAAATCACAGTTATTTCATTGTATTGGACTAGAATTGATTTCAAAGCATCATTTCATTTCACAGAACTTTTATTTTGCAGTATTTAAAATAGGAAAAATATTGTAATCAGTATTGTACTTTGCTTATGAGTATCTCAGTGGTGCCTTTGCTGGTCCTAGGATTCACACCTTCTGATCACACGGTGAACGCCCTAACCGTTACGTTACCAACTGCTTCACAGTTCTTCAGCATGCTGAAAGACCCATGACCTTTGATGGAGATCAAGATTTTTGCAGTGTTTCCGATATTGCGTTTCAGAATGTCTTGATAATTTTTCGATTTTATTATGCCGTTCACAGTTTCGAGGTCCCCAGTTTCAGAGGCAAAAAGCAAATCTGAATCACGTCCATGTTTATGTGCTTTTGGATTGTTTAAACATGCTTTGTTCTGTATGTTTAGGCATGTTCTCTCCAGTCTGGAGTTGTTATTGTGGCGGCCGTATTATCCTACCATAAAATCTGTTTACATAGGGATGATGACAGAGTGCTAGATGTAACTTTTATGCTTTGTCTGTCTGTTTAAATCTGTTTGTCAATTGATCAAGCTTCTTTTTCCACAATTCTCATCTGTAATCCCCCATCAAAATTTCCTGTCCGCTCATATCCAGGCAGGTTAATTGCAGTGTCCTGGATCTTTATCTTTGAAGGTCAATCAACCTTCTACTCTCAATATCTGTTGATGCATAAAGTCATAAACATAGGCCATTTGTCATTTCTGTATAGAATGTGATTGTTATAATACCAGTGCATGTAATTTTTTAGATGAGCTAAAACACAAATTAAAGCTTATCTGCCGTTTGAAAGCATTTCATTTCTTACAACTTATAAAAGTTGTCATTTTTTTTGAGAAACCGCGAAAAGGTGTTGTTCTAAGATAAAGGAAATACACAAATTAACACAAACATTTATGCTGTCGTCCCTGTTGTGAAAGAGATGGTCCATAATCTGGAAGAAATCTGCATGTTGTGAGTGTCTATACTTTTGATGACTGCTGTGTTTGTAAAAATTTCTCACTCCCGAGAGAAACAGTTCTAGACGTACAAAAATGTTCCCTCCTTTCTAGTTGGACTAGTTTGTTTGTTTTGCAGTCAACTGCTATTGCGCTGTGCACATCTGCCTAAATTAACCAAACTTTGTAGGAAATTTTTTAGATATGAGTCCAGAAATAAATACATACATGCTGAATGCAGTTGAGCCCAACATTTTGAAACCCAGAATAAGTTTCTGCTATTACTTTTTGACAGGAGAAAGATATGGAAGATAGAGCTTATAGGAATCTTCAAGAGCTAGAGACCTATGCAGAGAACACTCAGTCCTCCCTCCTCTACCTCTTACTGGAAATTCTTGGTGAGGATCCATATGACTGGCACACTGAGTTCCCAAAGCAATTAGGCTTTATACCACTCGTTTTTTAACGGAAAAAATATGGAGCAATTGTAAAAACTTGTATTAAATTTGGTGGTTGTTTGACTGCTTGGCACAGCATCCAATAAATGATGAAATATTGCATTTGAGCAAAATTCCAGAATCTATTTAACTGTGTATTGTTGTGGAATTAAATCAGTATTCACTGTTAAGTATTTTTGTGTGTGCGTTGGTTTATAAAGGAGTAAAAGACGTCCATGCAGATCATGCAGCCAGCCACATCGGCAAAGCGCAAGGGATTGCGACGTGTCTGCGAGCCACTCCCTACAACAGCAAAAGACGCAGAGTCTATCTCCCCATGGACATCTGTATGCTGGTAAGTTCTCTGGTGCCTGGTGTAGTGTCTTATCATGTGTGATCTGCGCTGAGCCCCTGAGACCCTGAGCTACAACCCCCTGATGCATGGCACCAGTATCTCATCAGGCTGAGCCCAGGCGTCCTGGGTTTGTCCAGATGAGATTTTGATGCTGCCCAGTAGGGGGCACCACAGAATGGGAGTGCTGCTGAACCGAACTGCAGTCACAGTTATTGAGGTATGGGTGCAACTGGCCAATGACCCTCTGTGGTCAGGCTAAAACCCACCACATTTTGTCTGACAGACCAGAGCATGGGTATTCAACTAAAATTTAGAGGTCAAGGTAGAGAATATTTCCTCAAACAAAGGTTCACAGCATCATACCGTCTGACATGCATAGCCAAGTAGCCTAGTACTTGTTTCGCCGTCTGTATGTAGTCAACAACGCACTGTCCAGTAAAATAAACCATGATAAAATAAACAGTATTTCAACACTATTTGACATGAATTTACTAATTTTCACACTGAAGGGGTACTCTTTAGGCATGGGATGGTATGAGATTCTGACGATATGATAACCTTAAACAAAACTGTCACATTATTATGATACAGCCGATACAGCTGTAAAATTTATTTTAAAAATATTTGCGTAAACAATTTTATCATTGCATGAAACACAATTATAAACCAGACTTGAGTAAAAGCGCAAAAAAGCGATCTGTGAAAAATCCTTGAACGGCAAGTGTGCTGAACAGCAATTTTTGTTTACAAAAGTGTGCAGATGTAATCTCCCAGCACACTCTCTGGGGGAAATGTTTGGAGGTCTCGCTTCCAGGGCTTAATTTTAGAAGAAAAAAAAAAGACGAAGTGTTTCTGTGTACATACAGTGCCTTGAAAAGGTATTCATACCCCTTGAACTTTTACACATTTTGACACCTTACTACCACAAACTAAAATGTTTTTCATTGAGATTTTCTGTGATAGACCAACACAAAGTAGCACATAATTGTGAAGTGGTATGAAAATGATATATGGTTTTCAAAATTTTAAGCAAATAAAAATCTGAAAAGTGTGGCCTGCATTTGTATTCAGCCCCCTGTACTCTGATACCCCTAAATAAAATCCAGTTGTAGATAAGTTTAAAGCAGGGTTAGGTTATTAAAAAATATCCCAAGCTTTGAACATCTCAAGGAGCACTGTTCAATCCATCATCCAAAAATGGAAAAAGTATGCTACAACTGCAGACCTACCAAGACATGGCCGTCCACCTAAACTGACAGACCGAACAAGGAGAGCACTGGTCAGAGAAGCTTCCAAGAGACCCATGGTCACTCCGGAGGAGCTGCAGAAATCTACAGCTCAGGTGGGAGAATCTGTCCACAGGACAACTGTAAGTTGTGTACTCCACAAATCTGGCCTATATGGAAGAGTGGCAAGAAGAAAGCCATTGTTGATGGAAAAACATCAAAGTCCCATTTGCAGTTTGCCAGGACCCATGTAGAGGACACAGCAAACATGTGGAAGACGGTGCTCTGGTCAGACGAGACCAAAGTTGAACTTTTGGGCCTAAATGCAAAGCGCTACGTGTGGCGGAAAAGTAACACTGCTCATCACCCTGAACACACCATCCCCACTGTGAAACATGGTGGTGGCAGTATCATGCTGTGGGGATGCTTTTCTTCAGCAGGCACAGGGCAGCTGGTCAGAGTTGATGGGAAGATGGATGTAACTAAATACATGGCAGTTCTGGAAGAAAACCTGTTGGAGACTGGGAAGGAGATTCACCTTCCAGCAAGACAATGACCCTAAACATACAGCAAGAGCTACAATGGAATGGTTTAGATCAAAGAATATTCATGTGTTAGAATGGCCAAAAGGGAAAGGTGGCTCTACAAAGTATTGACACAGGGGGGCTGAATACAAATGCATGCCACACTTTTTTTTAGATTTTTGTTTGCTTAAAATTTTGAAAACCATGTATCATTTTCATACCATTTCACAATTATGTGCTACTTTGCGTTGGTCTATCACAGAAAATCTCAATGAAAAACATTTTAGTTTGTGGTTGTAAGGTGTCAAAATGTGTAAATGTTCAAGGGGTATGAATACTTTTTCAAGGCACTGTATATTGAGTTACCCTAACGACAAAAATAAATTAGATGAATAATAGATATTAGGTTAAAATTGCCATACCATATTAAAATAGTTAAATACCATGTTAAAATTTACCATAAAAGTGAAAAAGTTGCACATCTTATAATTGAAACGCTCTGCCAAAATCAAATAAATCTGAACTGAAGTCCACTTGTTGGTGACCTCCAGAGAGTAGAGATTTAAAGTGATAATCTGGTTGAAACACTAAGGCATATTGTATGTCCTCAGCCCTATCAACTGCATCTTGGTCCAAAACACAAGTGGACAGTGGAGGCACAACATTTTACCCACGTGTGTCAAACTGACCATTTGTCTATTTTGTTTCAAGGTTGTCGGTTATACATACATATTTTTCAGTGTCCGCTGATCTGATTGGTGGCTCTTGTTTTTGAGGTTATTGTGTAATTTGGAAAGTAGGGGGAACTGCTGTGACATGATAAGCCTAAGTGCTTTTTGTTATAGTTGACAAATTTTATGAATAAGACTGGATTTTAAGGTTATTTCAGCCTAGAGAAAATGTTTTTCTTTTTTATTGGTATAATTTTAATGACTGCCTTCCAAATTGAGAACATCAAAGTTTTAAGTCTATCATTATTTAATAGATTGTCTAATTGAATGTTTTGTCTTTTTTGAAGCGTTCATATATGTGTGGAGTATTCAAATGTGCCATTTAATGAATCGCTGTAAGCCTATTGTCTTTGTTTTGTGTTTCATAAGTATTTTAAAAAGCTTAATGTGAGTAGCAAACCATTTTTATGTTCAAATTTACACAAAGATGAGACTTGTCTTAAACAAAACTTTGCTTTATTGCAGGAGATCATAGCAGGGAATCTCTCTGTCACCGTTTTAAATGAGACTCTAGCCTAAAAGCCAATGCTAACAGACCACAGGCTGAATGCAGACAATAGAATCTGAAGCCTAACAGCTTGTGATTTGAGATTTTGTTATTGTGTAGTTATGCTGATAGTCACACTGTACTTTATACATTTTATTTAATGCTGTCTATACTAATAAGGAAGAATGTATTTCTCATTGTGCATTCAGGTTTCTTATATAGTGTAGAAGCATCTGAATTTATTAAGGATTTTCCCATAGATTTTCCATAGTTTATTCCAGAATGCGCGCCCAATGCTCCGAGGGAAAATGTAGTTTATTTTATAGACCAAATTGGTTCAAAATGACCCAAAACTTCACTATTTCTTCATTTTCAATTGATGTGATTTTTTTTTTCAATTTTATAATGTTATAGTGTAATCAGTAGTAAAAAAAAAATATATAGAACATTTATTAATCAAAACTTTTATTCTATATTCTGATGGATACCAAATGGATAAAGAAGTGTTTCCGCAATTAGAATGTTAAGACATAGAATGCATAATAAAAACTCTGCAACTTGGCAATAAAACAGTGTTCTTACTTCTTGTGTTCTTACTTCAGTGTTCTTACTTCTGAGTTTCAGCACTTTTATTTGACATAAAGCTAAAAAAAAATAAAATAAACATTTCTACAGGCACAAATCCGTTTTCATCAGAAATGTGCTGATTTCATAACTGTGTCGGCATTTACACATCAAATTATGACAAATTTGAGTGCAGCAGGACGTCCTGAATACAACAGTATAAAGCATATATTGCTAACTTATACTCACACACTAGAATAAGCCTAAAAACAAAGATAGTCTTTTTTATGTTTAAAAAAAAAATCTGATTATTCGATGAATCGATGAAAAAATCGATAGAATGCTCGATTACAAATAGAATCGATAGTGGCAGCTCTACATCTGATTTCTTTTTGCCACTTATCTGAAACATGAAGAGCTACCAGATGCGTAAAATACATTTTGATTAGTTCACTGTTGCATTAATGATTATAGTTTAAGAATCATTTTCAGCTTTAGTATATTGTGTTGTTTCCGTAAAACAGTAAGCAGAATTTTAAATGGCATTTTAATGTTAAATTGTTCTTTGTTCTTTGCACTGTTAAAACTGGAGCCATGTCGTCTCTTCATCATAGCAAAGATGACAAAGTTTACTTTGACTTGCAATCTGAGAGCTGAGTATAAGACTGTGACTCAGGATTACTGGTATTATCTTTCTTAGCATGGTGCATCTCAAGAGGACTTCATCCGTGGTAGCAGTGAGCAGAACATCAGGGATGTTGTGTATGACATTGCCAGCCAATCCCATGTTCATCTTCAACACGTAAGTGTATTTTAAAGCCTGAATAAAATGTTTGATTTCTTTTTGCTTGCAGTATTATGTTGTGTTTACAGCATTGATCTTTTGTGGGTTACTTAGTACTCTGTAAAAACGGGAGCCACATCGTCTCGTCTCTTTGTATACTTGTATATTGCTAAAAATAAAAATAATGGAAGGTTTTGGGATTTTCTTCAGCACTCAAAACGTATAATGAGGAAAAAGTGTGATCACACAATGAGACCCTTGTTTGATCAAAATGTAAATTGTTATAATGACATAATCTTGTTTATGTGCAAATAATAGTAAACGCTGCAATAAATGAACTGTAAAAACTGTTTCTTTTTACTAGTTCATTTGTTATTATGCACTTTTATTTATTTACATCATTCTGCAGGCTAGATCATTCAGTAAAAATGTTCCAGCTGCTGCCATGCCTGCTTTCCTGCACACAGTGAGTAATTTCATTTTTAATTTCTCTGCCTCTTCCACTCCCCGCTCCCCCCACCCTTACATACACACACACTCACTCACTCTTCTTTACTCCCCCACAGAGGTGGAGACAACCATATCAAGTCATATATCGTGCCGCTCCACTTAATTACATGTCTAAGTACTGTACATGTGAACTCTAGATTTTACACTGCAATTTATCGTTCTTAAGCCTGTCTCCCAAAGACAAAGTGCAGGACTATAAGATGTGATGGAAACTCAGAGAAGCACTCTCAGGAAAAGCAATGTTCTGACAATAATTTACCGCCAGGGCCGGAGTGCCCTGACCATCAAGGGGCCTTTTCACTCTTTCTATTTCAAGCAGTTTTCTCTCCGTTTTCACCTTTTATTTCTAATACATCTGTTTACAACAGCTAAATGCTGCAAATGTCTGGCCACCTTAAAAAGTCACTCTGAAGTTTTTTAGATTGCCTTCTATGTGATTTGATCAATTTTTTTGGAAAGTAGCAATGCTTGTGTCTAGGCTTTCATGACTTTTCTCCCCATGAAAAACCCCCTGAACTTTAAAAGACAAGATGACTTAGCTGAGATGACAGCAATGCATCAAGAAGTTCAAGCCAGTGGTCAAGAATAGTGTTCTATTAAGATACTTATTTTATCATTCTTATCATTTCCATATATATGTTGAGACAATGGCATAATAATTTTGGGTCATTTATTTCCCTCTTGTGTTCTTGTTATCTGGTTGTCTACCAGAGTGTTATAAAGGACACTCAGTTACGCCATGGATTTGTTTTGCAAATGAAATTCCAAAGATTACCAAGGCATGCTGGAAAAATAAACTCCCAGAAAACTCCCAGTTATGGGTTACAGGTCCCCCAGCATTGAAGTACCCAGGAATTATAAGGGGAAACATGCATTGGAGTGTTCTGAAATCACCTGCTATTAGTCCTAAACAAAATTCTGTCAAACATCTATGGAAAACGTTTGTGAAAAGACAGCCATCATTTGAAATTACAGTTTTGGAACTGCAGAAATCTTATTCTGAGCTACTGAGAGCACTTGGGTGTACTGTAAAATGTTGGTTTTAAATTCTCGGTAATTGTGTGTATACCTTTTTTTTGGTTTTGTCTTTCACAACAATATGCATGTAAATTTTATTTCAGCTTAAATTGTTTCAGAGATAAATATAGCACTGTTCATGCTATCAGCTGTTTGGCATACATACAGTATATTCTTCCAGATGTTACAATGATGGTATGAGCTGCAGTGAAATTAGATGTTAACTGAACTCTTTGTGTGTTCTGCAGTTGGTTATTGAAGACTACTTGGAGAGAGTCAGGAAAGTGGACTTTGATGTGTTTCATCCCAGCCTGCAAAAGAGAAATCCACTTCTTCCCTTTCAGCTGTATATACGATCCTGGAAGAAAACATACTGATTTTCCTCAAATTCACTTCTAATAATTTACTGAGATCTCTTACAAGCAGTTCTCAATAATAATCAACAAGAATTCCTCACATTAGAGAGAAAGATCTACTGCATATTTTTATACCTGCATAATGACCTCTGGACAATTTAGATATAATGTGCTGTGATTTGGCGCAGCATTGATGCCAGTTACTCCTAATCTTTAAAACCGTTATTCAGAGATGCAATTCAGTCTCCCTGGGCCAGACTTAATAAATAAAAATAAAGGTGGAAGTTTTTTTGCTGTAAAACCCTTCTCCAAGTGCATACAACAGGAAGAACTGGACTTTGAACAATAGGCTGAACACTGTAGACACTAAGCACAATGTTGCTAAATTACAAACCACCATAGCAAATATGCCTGATTTGTGATGTCTGCACACATAGTATATAAACAATTAACAGTTGTGATGAAACCATCATTCACTTCCAAAATGTGGGTGAATAAAGACTATTCAAATCATCTGTTTCTTAAAGCAAGTTTAATGATATTTTTTAAATATTGTGATACCTATTTTACATATTTAAAACCTATATACACAAGCGCACAAAAGTATTGTTATTTTGCAGGTTCACAATCTGAGTTAATCAAAATTTGACAATGCTTACATTACAACACTGCCACAAAAATAGTAAAGTTTACAGTATATATAGCATACAATATATTAAACACAATTGCAAAGTGTAATATGTCTAATTATTACAGTGACAGTCTGGAAACGTGAGTCCAAGAGGTGAACGCAAATGATAATTTTGTCTTTGTAAGCACAGCACACCACAGTTTGACCCAACCGTGAAAGAACAGTGACCAGTTGTCATGGGCAGCGGCCGGTGAGCAGTGCTTGGGGACTGAATACCACAGTGGTCGGGGATTCGAACCGTCGACCTTGCGATCATGAGGTGAACTCCCTAACCGTTACGCAGCCAACTGCCCTTACTGTTATGACGTGGTGCGAGCAGTAATTTAAGTTTTTGATTTATATCATAAACTCAGACTTGCGGTGGTGGAGAGCTCCTTATTCGAGAAGGTACAAAAAGTAGATTTGCGCGATGTCTGAACTTTTGGTCTCCGACACTGTAGATTATGACATTGCTGCAGCTATTAGTGGTCAAAATCCAAAAAGCGAAAAACGAAAAATTGCACCATTCATTTCCGATCACGTTTCCAACCACAAAGACCGCGACAGGAGTGAAAGACGCCGTGAACGCCACAGTGAGAGTCCCGATAGTCTTCGCAGCCTTTATGTCGGAGAACGTCGGTTTGGACGCGCTTTGGCGGTCAGTTTCAGCCAAACATTTTCTTTTCTTTGAATAGCGGCGAATCGCACTAAGGGAAATTATGTTTATCAGTACGGTCCCTCCGAGCAACGTAAAGTCAAAGGCTGGAAAAAGTAGTAGAATATTCCAAGCTTGAGAACGGACCTCCGTCGTCCTAAACGCGTAATTGCACATCCTGCTGCACGGATTGTACTCTAAGGAGATCTCCCTACTAAACACCAGAGGTGTCGTTGCCAGGAAAAAGCTTCCCACCCAAGAGAAGGCAATCAGCATGCTTGTTCGCTTTTTGGTAATAACGGACTCTTTGTGCAAAGGTTTCAGAACGGCGATGCTCCGCTCTAGAGTTAGAAGAAAAATGGTGGTGATGGAAACCAGCGTGCAGCCAGCAAAAACGGGACCGATGAGTTTGCAAGGATGGAAAGTTGTTTTGTGGGAATTCTGCACAGTCCAGTCGGGCGCTAAGTCACTAAACATAAGCGCGAGCTCTGCGTAAACGGAGAGAGGCACCACAAAAAGCCCCACGGCCAAATCTGCCACCGCCAGAGATACCTTCAGATAACCATGGGGAGTGTGGAAATGTTTAGTTCCTAATATCACAGTTAATGTAACAGAGTTTCCGAGCAATATAGCAAGTGTCAAAAACATCATAAAGACGAGCATCAGAGCTTTACTAAGCGTGGTACAACAACACACGTTGCAGTGTGCGTGTCCGGTTTCCTCCAGCATCAGCATCCTCCGACGCCCAGCTACCTCTCGATCCAGAAACACAGGCAGCATAAAGTTCCTTTAGAGTTTGATAAAGATAGCGAAATATGAATCAGACTCACACAGTATTCACTGAAATTAAATTAAGTGCCTTAAGTTTTGGTTTTGAGAATGATGGAACTTGATTGAAGATTAATCTGTGACAATAAGACGTTTATGCTACCTGATATCGACTCCAGGCTCCTGTACGGATGCTGTTTTCTTCAAACGATAGAAATTATCTACTAGTAAAATCAACGTGTCATTTCTGAATAGCATGATATGTCCGACTGCATGGGCGAGCGAGCTCTTAATCACTGGCACGAATAAGAGCGCACAGGTGGTGATGCTAGTTTGACGTATGATGGCGCTTTGGATGGATTTTTCAGTACAGGCTGTTGCTTTATATATATATCATGTACTGATACTATGCACCCGGATAAAATATGTCATGCACAATGAAAAATGTATGTTTGCACAAATTACATCTGAACTTAATAAAAAAGTAACAAGAAAAAAGAGATCACACATGAGCACAATAACAATGATTCGTTAATGTGTTGATTGCACATGTCAAGGCTGAAATTGTATTAGAAGCTAGAGTTGGATGTCTCGAGACCGGTCTCAAGACCACTTTTACGTGGTCTTGGTCTTGTCACAGTCTCGACGGTCTGTGGTCTTGGTCTTGTCTTGGTCTCGCTGTCTCAGATCGACATAGTGGTCGGGAGATTTGGAGCCAACAGTATCCATGATCCAGTATCTATTAACAGTGATGCTCTCGTTCTCTCTCTCTCTCTCTCTCTCTCTCTCTCTTTTTAAGTATTTCATCTAACTGTATTAGTTTTTCAGTCTGTTATTTGTCGTTAATATCTGTGTTCTATTGTTCTTGCCCTACTGAACAACAGGCTTGATATCGTTGGCAGTGTGTTGTAATCACATGCCACTGCAGACATCAAGATGTCAGAATCTTTTAAGCACTTGTCCTTATTCTTATTAATGCACAATTTGATGAGCAGTTTGTATTGGTATGTAGTATTTGTAGTTTGCAATTGATTTATGTGACGTGTGCGCACGTCTTTATATTGTTTGATTACAGTATTTTACTTAAAATGGTGTTGTTTGACTAAATAAATGTGACCATTGACTTTTAAATAACATCTGCATATCACGTTGTGTTGACTTAACAGGCCTAATCCATTTCAGGGAAGTTGATATCATACAGTGTAATTTGGCTAGTACTACTACAATGGGACATGATGCAATTTCAAGTTTATGATTGTGTATCTTCAATTTGATGTTGCAATTTCATCTACAAATTAAGTATAATTGAAATCTGTTACATATTTCCCATTCTTTAGACAGTTGTTGGAGGTGTTAGCTGTTTTGTCAGACAACTTTGGGACCAGTCAGTACCCGTCATGTCAGTCCTCAACAGCACACAAAAGTTAAGGGAGTCTTTTTTTCGATCTTGGTCTCAGTCTTGGTCTTGGTCTCGTCTCAACTTTATCTTGGTCTTGACTCAGTGTGTCTTGGTCTTAGTCTTGGTCTCGATACCCTCTGGTCTTGGTAGTGTCTTGGTTTAGGCGGTCTTGACTACAAGTCTATTAGAAGCAGGAAAAATGGGCTCTGCCAAAGGACAAATTGTCAGAGCAGAGACTACATCAGAGCATTTTCAAGATGGAAGGTTGTGCAGGGTCTTTGTTGCAACCTGTACTACTAGTGGGGAAGCCTGCCCTTTAGTGGTTCATTGTGCTGGACCTGCAGAACACTTGTGCTGTCAGAATCCTTGTATGGATTGGAAAGATTGCTTCTCATTCATCTGATTGAGAATTGAATGACTGCAGAAACCCACTAATAAAACCAGATGAATCAGACTCGAGTACGTGGGTTGAGAAATTTATTGAACATCTGCAGGCTAAATATTTAGTTGCACACACACTCACACTTATTTGCCCACTTCAAATGCTTCAAGTTTTTCTAGTTTTATATAGCCACTGTTTCTCTATAGGTCTGTCACAATAGGGCAAGCAAACCAAGCAATTGCAGAGGGCACCAAGCAGACCTCGGGCCCCAGACGACTTGTTATGTACTGTATAACAGCAACGACAACTGTGTGAGCGTAGGGCGGGTCTCCAGGTCCCTTTTGCCCGGGGCCTCCAAAGTGACTTGAAATGGCCCTGGCTATAGATCTGTTTGTTAGGGGCTTGGACCCGAAGACATGTAAAGATGCTTTGTAACAACATCTTTTGCAAAAAGCACAATATAAATTAAACACACTGAACATGTTCAGTTTCACAGAAGAGGTACTGGCTCAAAATAGCAGAAAATCCTAATCCTATCTTTGAAAGAATGGTGTCAGAATACACCGTACATACTTGTTTTCTGCATAGGGGACTATGTAGGTATACATAACTCAGTGCCACATGTTGACTGCAGTCCAATGAGAAAAGAGCCTACAATGGATATTTGGCCATCCGAACTGGATCATTGAGAAGATATGGTTTGATGATTCATATTTTGTTAATTATGTGACTGGCCTCATGTGTGTTATTTACCAGAGAAGAGATGGCAACAATTTGGTGGATGACTTTTACGACACCCCATGTCCTAGCATTTATGTGGATGTTACTTTGACACATACTCCTTTTCATTGCTGCAGAGTATGTTTACGGCAACATTGTTCTCTGATGGCAGTGACTTTTTCAACAGGTTAGTGCAAGCTGACACACTTCAAAAACATTTTGATTTAAGTCTTTTAGTGGCATAAAATGTCCTATATTTACAGTACTATATTTTAATGTGAATAATACTATTCCTAACCAGACTCCATTGTAATAACTTAACCAATCTTAAACTTAGCCGGGTACTACTTCCAAGACTTACCAGGTTATTATTTGAAATGTGAAATTCTACATTTGTTACTACACTTTTCTTTCCCAGTGGCAATGCAAAACATTTAGCAAAAAAAAACCCAAAAACTCCAGGGTGATGAAAATACAAATGTTAGTTATGGATTATTGTTGCTTACTGCTGTATAACTTCATCCTCTGTCTTTCTCTACGTCCAAAAATCAATCATTCTTATCTTATAAAATCAGCTCTATAAACTTTGTCATGGATTTTGTCAGACACCCGGGGGCGACAGGGTGCCAAAGTGTACCAAATGTAACTCATATCTCTTGTCAATGCACAATGATGCATTTTTGTGTCCCTTAAATAATCTGGAATGGAACTATAAGAATTCTTTTAAGACTTAAAAATAGCAAAAAAATATAATGGTGAAACAATCGTCTTTAGTTCATTACATTTATTTATTTTATTTTGTTTTAAATCATTCATATTATTTGTATTGTAAGCTATAGTCTGATGTGATTTATTGTGTAAATTCTGCATTATATGCTGGATAAATAAATGAAGCTACTGAATATGCATTTTATTTGTTAAACTTATTAATAAATTCTGCTTTGTTAAATAATTTTTGTACACATGCTTGTTTTCTGTGTGCTTTCGAAAAAATGTAGAGGAAGGCACAGTATTGTAGAAAAGTCAATACTGTACCAAGTTAAATTTGTGTGTCTCAAGTCTTAAATCACAAAAGCCTAAATACATAATAGAAATAATGCTGGTAAATGATGGCACTGACTATCAAGAATTTTTCATTTGTAGTCAGCCAATTTGCAATCATTTTTCCAGGAAGACTATCTCTGTAATTAGCTATCGTATATTTAAAAATATGTGTGTATTTTGCCATTCATTCAACCCAGCTATATGTGCTCAGATCATTTTAGAGTTCCACTAATCAGTAAAGTCTTTACAAGAAAAACACTACTGTCAACAATGTTTCCTCTTATCCGATCATTGACACTTTAATATATGCATACTGTATATATACCTTTTATTATATACAAGGGTTAACATTCAGTGTCAACAGTCAAACAGATAAAGTTGAGGTTGACGTTTTATAATGCAGATAGGGGTTTTTCTTGAACATGAAAGATGATTCAATCAGTTTCACTCTACAATTTCCAACTATTAATAGGCTCTGTGTTTATATGAGTTATGTAAAACGATTCATTTGGTCATCCAGTCAGACGAGATCTCTGCGGTTGAACCTGCCCCCTTTGGCCCCGTTTTCCCATAGTGGCTCGGGAGAGAAGTGACGCTCCAATTCCCGTCCACTGCGCTCAGCCATATTGTTGTTGATCGCGCTGGACTGTAAAACTCACGGGGAAGTGTAACAGTTTAGACGGGGCACAAACAGCAATCAATACTACAACGAATCACTAAAAACTTGGATTTTCACTTCTGTGTCGATTTGGATTGCTGTGCGGCTGTTTCCAGGTAAAACGCTTTTGCTGTCGCGGGTAAGTTTTCAGACTTCAGTAGCTCCGATGTGTAACGCGAGTGTTTTTGTATGTTTATCTGATGTGACTGGAATTATCCCACTTGTCCAATTCACCAGCAAAATTGCGAATTAATACACAGTAAAAAAACAAAACAAAAAAAACCCCAAAAAACAAAACGCGAAGCTGTGACTTTATAGTTTGTTCAATAGTTTTTTTAGCTCAAGATTTGAGAACGGAGGCTAGGTTAGCTATAGTAGCGAGGGATTATTGAGAATAAACACTACTAGTACTAGCTTTGTAACTTTTAATGGGCTGTACTGCAAACAGACAGACTTGTTAGGTGTAACAACGGGAAGTTCGCCTTTTATTCCCCTTTGCCTGCTTGTGTGCCGACAACGGTAGGAGTTCGCTGTTAAGCTAATTTCCTCAAGCTAACTTGCTCTGTGCTGGGAGCTAACACTAGCTAACATCACATTAAAAGACTTTGATGAACTTCTTCATTTCACTCCAGTAGAGCGTTACCAAAACGGGTTATTACTTTTTGGTTACACCAGTTGCCGGGGGTAAAGAGGATGGGAACGCCGAAATGAATTTTCTGTTAGATTTTAAAAGCTTGTTCGCAAGTTGCTTGGCAGTATATGCTAACTTAGATAACTTGTTGGACAGGATTTTTTAATTAACGTGTGCGGTGACTGAGTCTGCTAACGTCATTCACCTTTCCCTCCGTTATGTATCTGTAATTTTTGGCTGTATCTTTCTGGTCGAGTATCAATGAAAAGTCGCCTGCTATTTAAGTTGAGTTTATATGAATTAAATGAAATGTTACATGTGAATTAATCTCTATATAGAGGCGGATATATTCCAATGATCGCGTGAGGTTTAGATATTGTGCTAAAATGTTCGTTGTTCTCAGCTTTCTACCTTTATTTTTTGCCAACATTGCGTCGTAATTCTTCTGCGTGAAACGCGGAACAGGTGTGAGGAATTTGGGTCAGACTTAAGTACCGCACTACAGATTTCAGCGTGTTCAAACGCGGCTGATTTTAACGCCTGCTTAAGTCGACTTTGGTGTATTCGAGCATAGTAAGCAAACATGGCCTTCATGAGTCTTTCCCTGCTTTATAAGACGAACCACTTGAATGCAGTACAACAATGGGAGCTGTGCACAGGTGTGTTTTCCAGCAACTTGACGTTTTCTTGTTTTTACACGTCTTTCCAAGCTTGAGCTGGCATTTTGTTCCTTTTCCAAGTGACTACTAAGTTGCCTCACCACCGCGGGCAATGCTGTGCTGCTTATGGTTTTGAGCTTAAGACCTTTTCAGGAGGACCGTAGCCTAGGTGAGTCTTGCATGAGAAGCCTTTGTGTATATTCGTGTAGTCTTCATTGATACAGGTCCTCATCCAGGGCCGGCAAAGTTATCACTGAGGTACTTATGAGCAAGGTACCGTCCCCAAGCACTGTTCCCCGGGCGCTTGTTAGCTGCCCACTGCTCCTTCACGGATGGGTTAAATGCAGAAGTCACATTTCGTTGTGGTGCACTGTGTGCTGTGGTGTGTTCACAATGACAAATAATCATTCACTCAAGTACACCATTTAAGCTCTGTCAGTATCGTTTCAGTATGGATGTGCATTGTTTTTTAATGTTGAAGGTTCAGTCTGAACTGTGATGAGGAACTTTTCTTCCAGGAAAATCTCTTATAACTGTACTTTTTCCTTGTTTGAAAACAAGTAGTCATGGTTGGCATCATACCGTGTGATCCGCAATCAGAATGTTAAACTATTGTTGCTTCAAAGATAAATGTTTGTTTCTTGTATTCTTGTGAAAATACATTTCTCCTGCATTTGCTGTTTTAGCATTTTTATAAGTTCTGTTTGTAGTTTTAGTTATCATTTCCTGTTCATTTTTAAAAAGGTGGATGTGATGTATTTTCGACCGCATTTATTTTTAGAACACTGGTACAGACCTGACAGATGTGTCTGTCACATTTCACATTAACTTAACATTCTTTTTAGATGATGGTTCTGGAGTAAATCCAAACAATTGATTTTAACAGTCCTAATTTCAATTAAAATGTTTGTAATGTCTGTAATATGCTTTAAATGTTGCAGTTTTGGATTACACAAATGGGATTAGCAATCATAAGTCACAGATTCGTGATTATTACACATTGTGTAAATAAGATATCTTATTTACACAAATAATATCGTATCGGCCCATCTCTATGGGCCGATACTGATACCGATACTGATACTGATACCGATATTGTAAATTTGGATATCTGCCGATACCGATACAAATCCGATAGTCACAGTCTTTTTTTTTTAAACATAAAATAATGCTTTAAAATGTCTGACTGAGACTGAGATTATTGTTATGCTTAAGGAAATGCTTGATTTAAATTCTGTTTTCCTAACTAAAACAATGTAATAATTACACACACGCATGTATAGACTAAATTATTTGTTTTCAAAAATTGTTCGTTTAGACATATAAATATTTCTTCTTTCTTATTGATTACACTATAACACTGTAAAATTGAAAAAAAATTGATCACTTGAAAATGAAATACTGAAGTTTGTCATTTTGAACCAATTTGGCCTACAAAATGAGCTGCTTTTGCAGAGAACTACATTTCCCACGATCCTCTGGGCGTGCCCCGGAGCCGCGTCACAATGATGCGTTGGCTGCACGTTCCAGAATAAACGAGGGAAAATCTAAATAAACGGCAGAATTGTGAGTAGAACGCTGGTTATTGTGGTTATTTATCAGCTAAAATATAGTTTGTGTCTGTAATAAAGACGACATTTTGATCGAACTGGAACTTTTTACGAGTAACGGCACTCATGCACGCGCTCATTAACACAGCATGCGTGTTTGCATTGCGAAAAATGTCAATTTCTTATGCATTTACTTCTGTTATAGTGCACGGAACATCTCACAAATACTTTCACATACAGAGGGATCGGGTCTTGATCGTGCCACTGAAAACGTGTGTCACTATTAAGCCTCCGTGTGAAATACAAGCGGAGCATGCTCTAGCGAGTAAAATGAATTAAACGAAGCTTCGGTTCTAGAAAAACTGCCTCGACCATTTTTTTTAATAGAATTTTTTGAGTTATTGGAACAATCGTTTCAGCTCTACTGCAGTGCCACTTCCCATGCAGAACGAATTGCGTGTACACGCATTTACAGATCAGCTCCATAGAACGGCCCAATGCTGCCGATACCCGATCCAGCTGTTTGAGCGGGTTATTGGACTGATACCGATCCACATATCGGATCGGCTACATCTCTAATAAATAACGCTATTTTGGAGATCATTGGCAGGACTTGTTTTTGCTGTAAATTTATCTTATGCAACTGTTTACACTTTTAAAATTAAAATTCAGTAAAGTTCTGTTTTAATTTAGTTTACATGTTTACATATCTATTACATTACAGTTTAGTTTCTGTGAAGCATTTACATTTTTTAGATTGAATAACGTTGAAGTGGTGCTATATTAAATAACATGTAAATCTTTAGTTTATTGGGCCTTCACAAAAAACGTGCGACTTAAGCAGTGTGCTCTAAACGTAGCTTAAAAGGCATCAGACTTGTTATACTACATTCAATATAGAACAGTACATATAGAGGGAAGTTGAGATGGCAAGCATTTTGATGAATAACATCTCCTGACGGCTTAACTTGACGTGATAATCGAAGCATGTGATTTATACCAGTTTCTTTGAATATTTGACTTAATTTTACAGCACAGTAACAGGGTTTTTTTTTTGGTAAAAATGTAGCATCAGAAATTCATTTGAAGCTGAGATTGCAGTTGTTGCAAAAAGCAATGTAAAAAGCATTTGTATATATGATATGTAGCTATTCGGTAATAGTTTCTTGAACAAAATCTTTGCACCTTTTTGTAAAAGCTTTGAAATCCCACCGTCTTATCATTAATTTAGCTGTGATGATTTATTAGCAGTTATGTGTCCTCTTCACATTAACAAGCACTCTTGACATAAGTATTATGAGGATGTTCTTAAGTATATTATTAATCCGAATGATTTCTTCTTAATATTTGTTGGATGCAATATTCACCATATAATTCCCAAAGATTTCTAGTTGTATACATACAATGCAATGCAATGAAGTGATGAGAAGAATAGAGGCACTAAGCACTTGGAAGTGGTGGTTGACTCCATTACTGAGGCCAAAACTGCCCACAACTCAACTATTTATCAGCTAAAAATGAGTTTTCTCTGTAATAAATGTGAATATTTGACTGAACTAGAACGTTTCAGTGAATGACTTCCCTGAGAGAGAAAAAAGGGCTCGCTGACAAACGCAGCCCCTGTGTTTTTGTCACGGCAAGGTGCGGCACTGCCTTACCGTGAATGTTGGACTTCCCTGTGAGAGTCGTGTGCGCTAACAAACGGTGCATGTGTTTACATGGCGAAAAATGTCATTCATGCGTTTCTACGCAATTACTTCAGTTTTTGTGATGGCAAGGCACGCCACTGGTTCTCGTCTCCTTCTTATTCTTCTTTTACAGCGGCATCCATCTTAATGGTGCTTTACTGCCACTGCGGCTTTGGTTAGCTTACTGGGCGTATGTGTATAATAACGTAGATCCAACTAATCGATTATTAAATTAGTTGCCAACCATTTTTGTAATCGATTTAATCGATTAGTTGTTGCAGCCCTAGGCGTAACATTGGGAAAAACAGCAGCCAACGTCACATGTTACAGTTACAGCCAGCAGAAAGTCTATTGTTCAGAGGCATTTTGTGTGTAAATTACATTCCCACTCACTGGGGTTTAGTGTCTAGTAAAACATATCTAAGGCTCCAGTGTCTGACTCTGCTGTTAGCACTGGTGGCAAAGTCTCTCACTTGGTGTAACATGCAAGTAAATCTGAAGGTAAATGTGTTAACTGCTGACGTCAAGAAAATATCAAACCAAAAGAAGTGGTTCCAGCATCAAAAAAGCAGAAAATACAACACTGCCAGATTATGCTGCCGAGAGAATTGCATATAAATGCTGTTATTGTTTAGGGTGCTCAAACTATAAATGTTATTAGGAATCTTTTGAATTTATGTCTCTTAAAATGTGCAAATATTAAGTGTTTGAATAATTAGAAATATGGACAAGTTAGATTTTAATGTATACGTCATATCTGTTTTCAATCTTGTGCCAGCCCTAATCAGAACACCGCATTACTGCCCTGGAAACTTTTGACTAGATTTTTTATGTTTTGCAGCATTAAAAAATGTATCATGGCTTTCACCTCACAGACATTGTTTTTTGATGTCTGAAATGTTACAGCAGATAATATCTTGTTTTTCACTGTATATCTGCCGGATGTTTGGTGGGTGTATGCATGCAAGAGTGTGCTTAATCTAATTGTGTGGGCTTGAAGATTTTATTTAGAAATGCTCACTGGTGATGCTGTGCCATTAGGTTTACTGCCATTTTTTTTCTGAATATATATATATTTTTTAACTTGTCAAAGATGCTGTATCAAGTGCAGGTTTTATGACAAAACATTTAATTAAAAACATTTTAATTTGCTGTTTTGTGAGAGCTTAGATGTAATGTAACTGTGTGTATAGTTACATTGGAGCTTTGATTTTGTAGAAAATCATGAGCAAGGCGCCGTCTCCAAGCGCTCACGAGCCAAAGCGCCGTCCCCGAGCGCTCACGAGCCAAAGCGCCGCCCCCCGAGCGCTCACGAACCAAAGCGCCGTCTCCGAGCGCTCACGAGCCAAGGCGCCGTCCCCGAGCGCTCACGAGCCAAGGCGCCATTCCCAAGCGCTGCCCACTGCTACTTCATGAATGTGTCAAATGCAGAGGTCACATTTTGTAGTACTATGGTGTGTTCACAATGACAAATAATCACTCATTTAGAATCTCGTAGATATATATTTTATTATTTTGGAATAATTCTGTTTAATGAATTTATTTGTGATGCCATATATACAGTCTGTTTTGACATAGTCTGCATGATCAAGCATGACTTGAGTCTGGTAAGAGCACCACTGAAGTCACTTGGTTAAAAATGTCTTTTGCTGTGTGTCTTCCATCAGATACCAGGCGACGCTACTGCTGTATTATTTTGCACTTAGCTAACATCCTGTTTTCTGTTCCATTTGTTAATTCCACAAAGGTACTTTTCTTAAATGCTGTGTCCCTACTAGGGATTAGGGATGTCACGATTAACCGGTTTCACGGTTAACCGTGATTTAGAACAGCACGGTTAATTAATTGTAAAGGCTCCTCAACACTGTGTTTCTGTTGGCGCTCTTAAAAACGTAGATTATGACAGTGCTATCAACAGATTGGCGGGACTCGCCCGGAATGAAACGTTTCACCACCAGGGGTGCACTTGTACTAGAAACACAGACAGTACAATCAGCGAATGACGGCTCACTTGAGCGCGCTAAACAAAGGCCGAGGAAAAAACTGAAAACGCTTTATTTCCACCAAAGAAGCGATGGAAGTCTGCCATACAGAGAATACAAATCAATTCTTAGATGCATCGTAACTCGAGAATGCGCCCGGAAAGTCAGCAGCAGCAGGAGGAGGAGGAAGACAGAGAAGTCCAGCACGGCGCGGACGCAGACACACAAACACACACACAGAGCTGAAACGATTATTCAGATAATTCTATTACAAAAATGGTCGAGGCAATTTTTCCAGAATCGAAGCTTCGTTTAACTCATTTCACTCACTAGTGCATGCGCCATTTGTGTTTCACTTGGCGCGATCAAGACAAGACCTGATCCCTCAGTATGTGAAAATATTTTTGAGATATTCCGTGCACAAAACAGAAGTAAACACGTAAAACCCCATAAATTACATTTTTGCGATATAAACACGCGTCCTGTGTTTGTGACCCTGCGAGCACCCGCGAAAGCGCCATTACTCGCTAAAACGCTCAGTTTAAGCGTCCCCTTTATTACAGACCAAACGCATATGTAGCTGATAAATAACCACAACAACCAGCGTTCTACTCACAATACAGCCGTTTACTGAGAGTTTCCCATGGATTTTCCATAGTTTATTCTGTAACGTGCGCTCAACGCTTTATTGTGATGCGGCGCCAAAGGGCCCGCAGGGGGTTGTCGGAAATGTAGTTAGCCTTTCTCTTCCAGAAGGGCCAAAAGCAGCTCATTTTATAGGCCAAATTGGTTCAAAATGACCAAAAACTTCAGTATTTCTTCATTTTCAATTACTCAGATTTTTTCACTTCAATTTTATGTTATGGTGTAATCAATAGGAAAGAAGAAATATAGAAAATGTATTTATCAGAAAATGTTATTCTATATTCTGATGGATACTGAACAGATAAAGAAGTGTTAGAAGCTTAAATTTAATTCTAAAGAAAGACTTTGTTTATTTTTGTTTTCACTACGATGCATCACTGTTTACATTATTATGGTTTTTGTGTCTTTTTTTAATTTTTTTAAAAGCAGTAAATAAAAGGTAAAAACCTCTAAAGAATGTGATTGTCTACATTGTGAAATAATCGTGATAATCATGAAACCGTGATTATTTCCCAGACGATAATCGTGACATCCCTACTAGGGATGCACCAATCCCACTTTTTCAGTTCCGATGCCAATACTGATGCCAATACTTGGGCTTTGGGTATGAGCCGATCCAGAGTACTGATACGGTAGCACTTTTGTTGTGTATTTCTCTGTGAGAAATACAGACTAAGGAGCAGACTAAGATTATTCTGTTATGCCCAAGGAAATACTCAACTTAAATACTGTTTTTCTAACTAAAACAATGTAATAATTACAAAACCATGTGTATATGCTAAATTAGTCAGACAGTCATTATCTGAACCGCTTAATCTACGGCCCTATGAAATCTGTTTAGTTTTTTTCCTAAATTCCGTTTTATTTTTTTCCTGATTTCCATTTTTTTCCAATTTTATTCTTCTGAATTCCGTGTTTTACTTTATCATAATGTATTCACCTAAAAAGTGTCTAATTATAGAGTGGATGGGGAAAAAAAACAATGTAATAGAAAAAAAACCACATTAAATGACTGTTATTCAACTTCAACAAAGTGCTGGGGTTCAGCAGAACATTTACTGCTTTGGTAAAACATTTACCTGTAAACAACAAAAAACATTCATTTTTTCGTGCAAAACAAAACATTTCTTATGTGAGTTTTTGACTGTAAGGGGTCGTCACGTGTTCTTGCGGGTGCAGTCTGTCGTGTGCTGGCAAAACGTACAAAAGAGTTGTTCTCCCTATTCGTAAAAATCATGTGGGTATTGTTCTGCTCTAAACTTAGCACTAACAGTCGAATTCCGTAATTGGAATTGCTGAACCAGACGGCGATCCAGCTGGTCAGGATGCTCTCTATGGGTCCCCTGTAGAATACAGTGAAGATGGAAGGAGGGAGGTTGGCTCACTTCAGGCGTGTTGGGAAGCGAAGACGCCGTTGTAGGTGGGTCAGGTGGCGTCGGCGGAGATGTGAACAGACAGAAACTTGGTGTTCTTTTACAGTCTCTACTGTGGAGCCGGTAATGCTGAGTGGTGTGTGGGTGGAGTGGATTTTTCTGAAGCTGACAACCTTTGGTTTTGTCCACGTTCAGTGACTGGTTGTTCTTACTCCACCAGACGGCCAGCAGCTGTAGGCCAACTCTTCGTTATGGCTGATGAGCCCCACCACAGCGTGGCATCGGGAAACTTGACGATGTGGTTTGGCAGTGCACCCGTTGGCCAATAGTGTGAACAACAGTGGACTGAGAACGCAACCCTGAGTCTCAGATACGGACGGACAGCAAATCCAGTATCCAGTTGCAGAGAGAGGAGCTGAGCTCGCTCAGTTTCACACACCGTTTTTAGGGAATGATGGTGTTGAACTAAAGTCTATGAGCAGAATTCTAACATAAGTGTCTTTCTTGTCCAGGTGAAATAGGGAGAGGGGAGGATGAGGATGACGAAAGTGCTTCATGATGAGCGGGGTCAGTGCTATGGGGCGATAGTTGTTTAGGCATGCTGCTGAAAATTTCTTTGGCACTGGGATGATGATGGTGGTGGTGGTCAATCATCTGGCTCAGTGATGTGTTGAAGTTCAACAAATGAGTTTTAATTTCAATTTAAAACTAAAAGTACATTCAGGAATAAAACCCAACTGGTTGTATATTTTCATACTTGTCTTTTTTCAGGTTTTTTCAAAAAGAACTGACCGGATTACTCAATTAATCGGTGAAAAAATTGATAGAATACTTGATTACAAAAATAATCGATAGCTCCAGCACTAACTGTGAGGCATCGATTATTCATTTCAACATGTCATTTTAAACGTCTGTACGCCAGGACCGATACCTGTAGCAATAAAAAGCCGAAATACTGCTGCTAACAGTCGACCAGGCCAATTACGTAGTGTCATCAGTGACAGTAGCTTTTTGGAAAGATCTCTGTTTGCACTAATAAATGTTGCTGCCAGCTAGCTGTAATCCCAGATAAATGTTTGATGAATTTGTTCAATATTGTCCTAAATATTTCCTTAAAATATTGTGAAATGTTTAGGTCAGCAATGATCTTTTGAGCAAAAACAAATCTGAAATGTTAATTATTCTATTTTTTAAAAGTGAAGTGTAGATGTTAACTACATAGTCACCCTCTCTCACTGGAGGAACTGAACCCTACAGCACTGTTGCAGATAGGGCTGGGCGATATATCGAATATACTCGATGTATCTCGGCTTGTTCCATATGCGATGTAGTAAATGACTATATTGTAGTGACCATCGAGTATAAATCCTAACGTTATTGTTAGACAGACAGCATGTACTTCGCTTTCGAGTTTTGCTTTTTTTTTTCCCTGTCAAAGCAGACAGCTCGCTCCCCTGCCCATCCAGAAAACTCCTAGCGCATGCGCATTTTATACCGCTTTCGTGTTTCGCTTCTCTGCTCGCTCCCCCGCCTATGGCGTTACATCAGTGCCAAAACTAGAGCGCGCAGAATGGCTTGCCGCAAAAATTCTGCGAGCGTAAATTTCGAAGTCGCGAGCGCAAATGTGACACTTGAGACCACAAAATTAAGAATCAAGCGCGCGGTTGTGATATTGCGCGCAAACTGTATTTTTCCTCTCGAGGTGTTAAATGTCCTCGCGTGCAAAGTAGATTACCGACTAACGACTTTTTTTGCTCGAGTGAAATTTCTCTGTGTGTGGTTTAAAAGGGGCGGGTTTTGGCAGTTTGGGGGCAGGGTATTGGCAGTTTCTGCCTGTGAATCCTATTGGCCAATGGCTCCTGGTTTTGTGATTGACTGCACGCTACAAAAAGTTTCTACAGAAAAACCAGTGACGACGGAGGAAGAGGAACAGTGGCAGGTAGCTTGAACGCAAGTTATAGTTTATCGACCTTATTAATATAATTTAATAGTTAGGTCTTACACGTTTAATAAGCACGCAAGCAATGGATCCCCTTGCCCACTTGTCTGTCCCCAATATAAAGTATAAAGTTAGCAATATTATACTGTGGTTTAAAGTAAACTATGTTTAAACTATGTTACTGTCTTAAACTTTGGCTAAATTCATTATATTGGTGTCATTTTATGAAATATAGGGCCGAATTTATCATTTATACAGTGATTTGGAGGAAATTTCAAGATATTGAGATATGTATCGTGTATTGTGATATAGCTTTAAAATATCGCGATATTATTTTTATGCTATATCGCCCAACCCTAGCTGCAGATATATTTTTTTAAATAAAGGCAATTATTTAACTTAAAGGCCTGTTTTTTGTGGAAACTGTGTCACTAAGTATGTACAGGCAGAACATTTGAATGAATCTTTAATAAATCTAAACTTGTGCTGAGTGAATGGTTGCTACCAGTGGGTTTTTTTTGGATCACAGAAAGGTGTGTTTACACTATTTTACACCAGTTTGTTTTTTTGGGGGGTCTTTAAGTAAACAAGTTATGTCAAAGGTAGCTGTGCGTTCAAATGATAATTCAGGTCAACAGAATCAGATGCAAAAAAGCCTGTGTAAATATTCCACCATACAACAGTCGTTAAGTTGTGACTCATCAGTGCTCACAGACACGTGGAGGCAAGGACAGTGCTTTCATTAATTAATCAGTGGTGTAGCATGACACGCTGGCTCTCTGGTCGCACTGCCTCAAGCCGAACTGGTAGCAAAGATGTGACGATTGAACCTCAGTCGATTCCTTCACATATGTGACTCTGCACGGCAAAACCAGTCGCTTGTCCGGTTTCCGAGAAAAACCGTTTCTGTTGCGTGGGGTAAAATTTAGGATGTTTTGTTTTTAGTGTTTTGAAACAGTCGAAGGTCTGTACTGTACTGTTGTGAATAAATTTGGCTGAAAAACTTACCCTTTCCATCCTAAAAATGTGACTTTCTTGGGGTGAGGAATTCAATTCCAGCAGAATGTTAAAAGTTTCTGTTTTGACCGCTCTACTTCAATATTTACGGTAAAAATCCACTGGTTGACTAGCATGAAGATATTTCTCCGGAATCCATCTTCGTCTCCCGAGTTCAGTTAACCTAATGCAGGTAGGCTATCCGTGTGGCTGTGAATGCAGCGTAGGCTACTGTAAATGCAAACGTAGCCGCGACCGCACCAAGCGTCTGTGAGTGCTACGCCGATAGTCAACTTCAAAGGCAGATTTCTCCGTTTCTCACTTGGCGTGACAGGAGAAACCCGACTCCTTTGAATGTTGATATCTAGGGCTGCAACAAACGACTGTTTTTGTAATTGAGTATCGATTATTTTATCGATTAATCGAGTAATCGGATAAAAAAATGTAAATGAAAATGACAATACATTTGTTTTTAGGCTTATTCTCCTGCGAGTAGAAGTTAGTCATATACGCTTTATGTTGTTGTATTCAATTGAAAATGAAGAAACATGAAGTTCAAGGGTCATTTTGAATCAATTTGGCCAATAAAATGAGTTGCTTTTGGCCTTTCTGGAAGAGAACTGCGTTTCCCACAATCCCCTGCGTACGCCTCGGAGCCGCGTCACAATAAAGGGTTCAGCGCTTATTTATCAGCTAAATTACGCGTTTTGTCTAATAAAGGGGATGTTTTGACGGAAACGGAGCGTTTTAGCGAGTAATGGCGCTTACAAGCAGCATGCGTGTTTACATCGCAAAAAATGTCATTTATGCGTTTTCATGAATTTACTTCTGTTTTTGTGTACGGAATATCTCACAAATACGTTCTCATACAGAGGGATCTATTCTCGCCTTGATCGCGCCACTGAAAATATTGTGCGTCATTAATAAGCGTCTGTGTGAAACGCAAGCGGTGCATGCAGTAGCCATTTAAATGACTTTAAACGAAGCTTCGATTCTATAAAAATTGCCTCGACCTTTTTTTGTAATCGAATTATTCGAGTTATTCGAATAATCGTTTCAGCTCTATTGATATCTCAGTCATATGTTGTCGATTCATTTGATATTGATATCGTTTAGAAGGTTGATTTATGCCCTTTCGTGAAAGCATAATAACTCAATTTTGAAAATTTGCGACAAGCGACTGGTTTTGCCGTGGAGGGTCACATATTTACTGTAACTCACAGAAGAGTTTCTGTAATGACGCTCCACCCACAGTGGGAAGCCTAAAAACTTTTAAGTGAGTGATACACATCACAGCACAGCACACGGTACACCACAAAGAAATGTCACCTCTGCATTTGACCCATCCGTGAAGGAGCAGTGGGCAGCTGAACTGGGGAGCAGTGTTACCTCGCTCACGAGTACCTTGGCGGCACCTTTACCGACCAGGGATTCAAACAAACGACCCTCCGATCACAGGGCCAACTCCATAACTGTTACATTACCGACTATGCTTACACTTAAGCAGGATCATATGTAGGTTTCAATATTGATTAGATATCAGTATTGATAAATTATTCAGTGAGAATGTTGAGTTAAAATCTGTGTCGACTAATTTATCATTCTTTAAACATGGCCCGTGACCCCTGGACATCATACTGCAAATTTGAGATGCCTTCTAGAATTATAACAATGATACATATTTAAATGGAAAGTTAATGTAGGTATAACTGCAATAACCTTGATTATCGGGGGCGATATTAGCACCAATATTAGAGCTGAAACGATTATTGGAGTAACTCGAATAATTTGATTCCAAAAAATGGTTGAGCCAATTTTTCTAGAATCAAAGCTTCGGTTAAATCATTTCACTCGCTAGAGCATGCTCCGCTTGTGTTTCACACGGACACTTATTAATGACGCACAATGTTTTCAGTGGCGCGATCAAGAAAAGACCTGATTCCTCTGTATGTGAAAGTTTTTGAGAAATTCCATGCACAAAAACAGTAGTAAAAGTGGAAAAACACATAAATGACATTTTTCGCGATGTAAACACGCACGCTGTGTTCGTGAGTGGCCATGTGAGCGCCATTACTCGCTAAAACGCTCCAGTTCAGTCAAAAGGTCCCCCTTATTACAGACAAAAAGCATATTTTAGCTGATAAAAAACCACATCAAACAGCGTTCTACTCACAATACTGCTGTTTATTGAGATTTTTCCCATGGATTTTCCATAGTTTATTCCTGAACTCTGCAACTGGGCAATAAAACAATGTTCTTACCACTTCTAGTAGTTATGTCTACAGTTTCAGCACTTATTTGACATAAAACTAAAAAAAGAAACATTTCTACAGGCGTGAGTCAGTTTTCATTAGAAATGTGCTGATTTCGTAACTGTCAGCGTTTACACATCAAACTAAGACAAGTTTGAGTAGTGCAGGATGTCCTGAATACAACAACATAAAGTGTGTCTGGCTAACTTCTACTCACACACTAGAATAAGCCTAAAAACGAAGGTAATGTCCTTTTTTCTGTTTAAAAAAGAAAAATAAATTAACAGATTACTCAATTAATCGATGCAAAAACCAATAGAATACTCGATCGCAAAAAGAATGGATAGTTGCAGCTCTAACCAATATGAACTGATTGCAAGGTGCGCTCCTGCAGCTCCGCTGTCGTCTCCCCGGTTTGCTCTCGACTCGCTGCTTCATTTAATGTGCCGCCCATAACAGTCTCTGATTGACCGTATGTCACACCAGCAGTGGCCTAGCCAATCAACGCTGGAAGGTTGTCGTCACTCGCACCACACTCACACGCGAGCACAGCGGGGCGCTCTGAGAACGAGAAGAGGAGAGTTTCAGCTGAGGTTGGTGTTTGTAAAATTCAACTTCTTGTCAGAGATTTATTTTATTTCATTTTTTTGCACATGGGTTCCAAATATCAGTTAACCCCGTTAACTAAGAATAATCTGCTCTAAAAAACAACCGGTCAGCCTCTACGTTGAATTATTTCAGTAGGAGTTATAAGAGTCTTTTAGTCTGCACGCTAGAGCAAACAGAAGCTTATAAAAAGCACAACGTTTTAATGAGGACTTGTAAATATGGGGAGGTAAAAATATATTCTTGCTAAAAAAGGCCAAGTGACATTTGTCGATTAACAGATAAGAGAAGCTGAAAGCTGATGTGGGTTGGTATAAGCAGCTATGTTCCTGAAGTCTTAACGCTGGACAGAAAAACCCTGTAAGGGCATTGCTTTAAACAGGTGTGCTGCCCGTCTCATCGTTACAAACCCATATAAAAAAAATGAAGGAATAACCAGGCGGTAAAGCCCGAGCGGGCAATTCATGCAAATCGTCTTTCTTATTCTCGTCTACATATGTGACCCTCCACGGCAAAACCTTGTTTTCAAAAGTTTTCAAAAAAACGATACCTATATCGAATGAATCGGACGACATATGACTGAGATATCAACATTCAAAGGAGTCGGGTTTCTCCTGTCACGCCAAGTGAGAAACGGAGAAATCTGCCTTTGAAGTTGACTATTGGCGTAGCACTCACAGACGCTTGGTGCGGTCGCAGCTATGTTTGTATTTACGGTATCCTACGCTGCATTCACAGCCACACGGATAGCCTACCTGCGTTAGGTTAACTGAACTCGGGAGACGAAGATGGATTCCGGAGAAATATCTTCACGCTAGTCAACCAGTGGATTTACCGTAAACATTGAAGTAGCGCGGTCAAAACAGAAGCTAACATTCTGCTGGAGTTGAATTCCTCACCTCAAGAAAGTTTCAAAACGCTAAAAACAAAAAAATCCCCAATTTTCCCCCATGCAACATAAACGGTTGTTTTTCTCGGAAACCTTGCGACAAGCGACTGGTTTTGCCGTGGAGGGTCACAAATGTAACACAAAATGTGAATATGTGACTGAATAGTTCAGTATTTGAACAGCTGAATCTGATTCAACTTTAGTATTGGGCTGCTGCGTGGACCTTCATGCTTCATGCTTCGTGATCTCTCGGCAGAGGTGTGGTAGTGGTTTGCCTTTTTTGTTTTCTTAAGTAAGACTGGTTCAGCAAGAGGTGACACAGTGGGAGAGCCCATGTTATTACTTAACAGCCGCCTAGAATTAGTCATACACGGACTCTCACTATTTCCTAAGTTCAGTCTCCTCCTCCTCCTCGCACAATCGAGAGTCCAAAGACCACGGTGCCCTGAACAGAAAGTGACAGAAAAAGAGGCCAGAGGAAAGACCCTGAGAAAGGAACTTGTGACGATTAAAAAAACACACACAAAACAGGAAATCCCAACAGCATAGTTACTGAGACCAGCTTTTAACTTCCTGCTTGTTGTAATGTCTGTCTTTTAGACTGAGTGTTGTATACTATCTTTATCTTAGAGCCTTATGTAGTATATCTTAGTCAGAAAGGAGAGAACTTGTTTTTACTTCTTCATTATAAGAGAGATACAGATAATTATTTGGTGAGTTTGCTTTGCTATCGTCTTGGGGCGGGGGTGACATTGGGCTTGCAGGACAATTCCATGGACGAGAAAGGGGACAATGCTGCCCTTCCAGTCTAACAGGAAATGTGATTTGTGGCAGTCTGGGACTCTAGGCCATGCCACAGCTGGGGTCTGAATTAGAATGCCAGGGCTCATCTCTGTCCTGGTTAGCAACACATTGACCTTGGAGTAGGGCTGGGCAAAAAAATCGATACACCAATATATCGCCATATTTCCTCTCACAATATACTATATTGATAGTTGTGACCCTCCACAGCAAAACCAGTCGCTTGTCGCAACGGAGGTTTCCGAGAAAAACAACCGTTTATGTTGCGTGGGGTAAAATTTTGGATGTTTTGTTTTTAGTGTTTTGAAACAGCGGAAGGTCTAAACTGTACTGTTGTGAATAAATTTGGCTGAAAAACTGACCCTTTCCATCCTAAAAACGTGACTTTCTTGAGGTGAGGAATTCAGTTCCAGCCGAATGTTAGTTTCTGTTTTGACCGCTCTACTTCAATATTTACGGTAAATCCACTGGTTGACTAGCGTGAAGATATTTCTCCGGAATCCATCTCCGTCTCCCGAGTTCAGTTAACCTAACGCAGGTAGGCTATCCGTGTGGCTGTGAATGCAGCGTAGGCTACCGTAAATACAAACATAGCCGCGACCGCACCAAGCGTCTGTGAGTGCTACGCCGATAGTCAACTTCAAAGGCAGATTTCTCCGTTTCTCACTTGGCGTGACAGGAGAAACCCGACTCCTTTGAATGTTGATATCTCAGTCATATGTCGTCCGATTCATTCGATATAGGTATCGTTTTGAAGCTTGATTTATGCCCTTTCATGAAAACATAATAACTCAATTTTGAACATTTGCGACAAGCGACTGGTTTTGCCGTGGAGGATCACATTTCTGAGGGGGAGAATTATGCACCACAAGCAAATTTCTTATTTTCAATCTTGTGTACTTTACCTTAACGTCTTTGGTGTCCACTAGTTCAGTGTGTTAGACAGTAAAGTTAAAATTCATATCTGAGTGATGATGTTTTGGCTGAATTATTAATGTAATGTGATTCATTAAGACCACCCCAGACCACCCTCTGTTTTTACATTTTCAGTGAACTGTAGAATATCGCAATATGTATAGTATCGCAATATATTGGACTATAATCATATCGTGACCCATGTATCATGATACGTATTGTATCGTGAGTTCCTTTCCAATACTCACCCCTACCTTGAAGTGTAACTTTGTAACTTTTGCGACTTACGGTACGGTACAAATACGGTACAGTTTAAATTGTATGCTGCAAAACGTGAACATGTTGAAGATGAGTGTAGAAATTAAACTAAAATACAAACACTGTCATTGAATAGATTAGTTCTGTGTGTAAAAACCTGACGATGATATCAGAATTGGACAAATCGGACATGCCCTTCTGCTCTACGGGAGGTTTCTGTCCTCCCCGAGCTCGCCTTAGGACACCTGCGTTACGCTTTGACAGGTGTACCGCCCCAGTCAAACTCCCCACCTGCCACTGTCCCCGGAGCGGGTCTGATGCTTAGATTTGCCCGATATTTCCAAGACGTTTTTTTCGACGACACATTTATTGTACGCCAGAAAGATAGGGCATGTGCCAGGCATGTCCGAAGTCCGAAAGTGGGATTTTATACCGCCCGCACCTTCTGTCATTAAATTGTGTGGCGTTATCTTGTGCCAAAATTCTCTGCACACACTGGACGAGCATATGAGCAAAATCGAATGTCTTTACAAGCTCGACTCTACCTTGAAGTGCTCCACCCTCGCTCGACTCTGCTCTCACGTTCGCTCGACTTGCCGTGCTATGACATTATTTTTGTTGAAAATTTTGAGTGTATTTTGTCTTTTGCCTGCGCTTGATCTCGACTCTGCCTTCCTCATTTATCTGTGTCGGCAGATGTAAATGTAAACATCAGATATAATCCCCGTATCGTGTATCCCTAAAAAACACTTCCACTTTAGCGCCATCTCTCCCTCTCTCTCCCTTTCTCTCTCTCTCTCTCTCTCTCTCTCAGTCAAAGGAGTCTAGTCTAATATGATTGTCTGTAGGGATGCAGCGGTTTTCACTATTATACCGAACCGTTCGATACCGTGCACCCACGTGAACCGCGATAGTTCGTTACGCCTGTCGTTAAACTGTCTTTTTTAAACCGTGGTCATTGTGCGCGCATTAGAGTTCTCCGTCGCTACGATGGATTTCCGCCCATTGGACTCTAGCCGTGACGGATTTCCGTCAATTGAACGCACAGGCATTTTGAGATAAAAGCAAGCGGGAGGTGGATCCACATCATGAACTTATTAAATGATGATTACGGAGGCTCGCCGGTCAGCTGTGTTAATACCCGCGCAGTGGGTTTCAGTGCTCGTGCCTCTTGCTAAAACGCTCCGGTTCAGTCAAATCTCTCCTTTATTACAGACAACACTGAATTTTAGCTGAAAATAACAACCAACGTTCTACTCGCAATACAGCCATTTATTGATATTTTGTTTGTGTTTATTCCATTATTGTGACGTGGCACTGTAGCGCGTGGGGGATTGTGGGAAATGTAGTTCTCTCCCTGAAAACGCCAAAAGCAGCTCATTTTATGGTCCAGATTGGCTCAAAACTACTTTTAAAACTTTAAAATGAGCTGCTTTTGGCGTTTCTGTGAGAGAACTGTATTTCCCACAATCCCCATTCAGTGCGCCACGGACGTTCCGGGAATAAATGCAGAAAAGCTCATCTATTGTGAGTAGAATGCTGGTTGTTGTGGTTAGTTTCACCTCAAATGTGAGTTTAGTCTGTAATAAAGGGGGACTGAACTGTAGCAGTTTAGCGAGTAATGGCGCTCACAAACAGCGCGTGTTGACATCGCGGAAAATGTCATTTGTGGGTTTTTTCCGCATTTACTTCTGTTTTTGTGCGCGGAATATCTCACAAATACTTTCACATACAGAGGGATCAGGTCTTGCCTCGATCGCGGAACTGAGAACGTTGTGCGTCCCTAATAAGCAGCCGTGTGAAACACAAGCGGAGCATGCTCTAGCGAGGGAAAAGAATTAAAGGAAGCTTGGATTCTAGAAAGATTGCCTTAATCATTTTTTGTAAACTTATTATTCGATGGTGAGGTCATGCAATTTTTTTCCATAAAAAGATTTTGATCAAAAAACGTATTTTTCAAGTCATTTGAATAATTGTTTCAGGCTTAGGAATAGAAAAGGCAAAGAACCTACTGGATGTTAGAGCTAAGATAACAATGTACCGAAACTGCACCGATACCCTGGTCCAAAAAACGTGATACGTATCGAAATGAGGGCACACTGTACCGCTGCATGCCTAGTTGTCTGGGTATTATTGTTAAAATCAGATGAGCAGCTGATAAAGGAACAGTTGTACTGGCTGATTGCACCATAGTATTGAAAACCACCGGCTAACCGGCTTTGTTATTTGTAATTATTCCAATAACATTCTAATGTCCGAAGTGGCCAACACGTGACCAAGATTTTCTTGTTGCTGGTAGATATAATGTCACACTGAGCACATGCTCGATAGACACGTAGTGGCTCACAACCGATTGATTGGATGCTGTCCGTTAAGCGATTAATTGGCACGGTCAAAAACAAAAAAATTTTGAAAGTGAGTGATTATTTGTCCTTGTGAACACACCACAGCACAGCACACAGTGCACCACAACTAAATTTGAGCTCTGCGTTTAACCCATACATGAAGGAGCAGTGGCCAGCTAGCAAGCGCCCGGGGAGCAGAGCTTGGGGACGGTACCTTGCTCATAAGTACCTTAGTGGTAACTTTACCGGCACTGGATTCGAACCTGCAACCTTCTGATCACGGGGCGAACACTCTATCATTACGCCACCAACTGTCTCCTAAATGTTGAAAAATATTTATCATTTTATACCCAAAGGACACATGGTGTGTTTTGACTAGAGGACAGCAACAAAACATCAGACTTTCCGACGCAAAGAAAAAGATTTTTTTTAAAAGTTGCCTGAATACAAATGCAAAAACAGTTTTGTTTAATAGCAGTTAAAAACTAGCCAACATTACTTGTGTTCTTATTAGCTGTTGGAACATTATAAATTTGTGTGTAAGCATTGTTTCAATCACGTACTTATCTTCACACACACAGTTAAAAACCAGTCTGGTAGCAACCCTCTAGTCCACAAAATATGCCTCTATTTTTTTTCCTATTCAATTTTGCCCCAAAAGAAGTCACTCATTTATATTTGCTCTTTTCTCTTTTCATATTAAATAATTTCAAGTCAAAAGTCAAAGTAAACTGTGTCATCTCTGCTATTTACTGTACAGATATACAGAGAGACGAGACGACGTGGCTCCAGCTTTCACAGTGCAACAAGAAACAGGGAGCAAAGAACAAATAGAATACATAGAATGAATATAAATAGAATATAAAATATACACTTTAAACTAGAAATGGAAGTAGGAGGAGAGACAATTTGGATGCAGTATTAACCTACAACTGTGGTCTTGGAGTTAAACTAGAAGCACAATATCAATGTGACCGTTAAACTAGAAGTACAATATCAACGTGAACTTTAAACAAGAGAGAGAGACAAAAGACGTTGTGCAAATATGTAGCAACAGTGCAAAATTGTGTAAATATTGTAGCATACTAATAATACTGCGTAATACTGCATCCAAACTGTCTCTCTATCTACCTCTATCTCTATCTCTAATTCTAATTCTAGTTTAAAGTTATATTTCATATTCCATGTCTAGCTTAAAATGTATATTTTTGTACTTTATTTATTTTTGTTTATTCCATGTGCCTTAATTGTTCTTTGTTCCCTTTTTCCTACTGCACTGTTCAAACTGGAACCACGTCATCTCGTCTCTCTATGTATCTGTACAGTATATAGCAGAGATGACAAAGTTTACTTCGACTTTGACTTTGAGCAGCAGTTTAGATCGGCCGGCATTAAGTGCCAAATCAGCAGCAGTGTGACGTGAAAATACTGCACCGTCTGTAAACATAAATATAGGAGTAGGTGCACTAACTACTTTAGTAGATGTGACATTAAAAAACGTCAGTATTCTCTCTTTAAGCTATGTTTTGTGAACACATAAAACCAAGTCATGTGCATGAATTTCAAGTTGACCAGCTTTTTCTGGCTTGAAAGATTCTGAGCAGGATGGGAGCTTGAGTCACATAGTACTGTATGTGTCGGTATAGATAAAGCCCATGCCATGACATGAAAAGACAGAATCACGTCCAGAAATCTCTGTTAGGATAAACTCACCGTGCCATTAGTATAAGTTAGGCGCTTAAAGCGCCTATAATAGTTTAAGATGTGCATAATGGAACAGGACTTGAAATGGAGGAAACAGTAGATTTTATCTGTGTTTTGTTTCATGAAATCAGCACTTGTCTGCGTACCTTGATTACCAGTGTATGGCAGTGGTTGAATTTTAGTTATTTCGTGTTCGTTTCTGTTGCCTCCTCTTTAGTGGTCTAGTCGGTGACTTTCATTTCTTTTGAGAGGAGGAAGTGAGTCACATGGGCCGCTCTGCAGTTGGGGGTTCCTGTCGCCACAGCGTTTTTTAAACTTGGCTAGCCTGCCGCTCTGATTTGGACGGGTAATTAAAGATGGAAAATATCAGAGTCGCACACTTGACCTATATGTTACAGGTGGAAAAACTGACTGTCTTTTTCAATGAGGGGAAACGAACGTTTAACTTATGTAGTGCAGAATTCACCACGCTGTCCCGGTTGGACTTTCCCCATCTTTCTTTACTGGCCTCCACATTTGAGACTGCCTTGCTGATTATCACAATTTTGTAAGGTTTCCAAATGATTTTGGAAGTGATGGTTATTATTAAGTAAATATTATACTCCATACGAGTTATATTATGCTCTGTCACCTTTCTGTCTTTCTTTTACTGCGTGGGTTGATGAAGTTGACGAATTACGTGACTTTAAGACCTCAAGAACCGTCTGCAATGATGGTTTGCATGTCTACACACTGACATTATTAAAAACTGTGGGTTTTTGTGATGTTCAGTCACTTTTGTATTACAAGTTTACAGTGCACCAATATACCTAAACACCATTCAGCTCAACTCTAGGGCTGTGCAAAACAATCGATACATCAATATATTGTGATATTTCCTTTCGGGATATATTATATCGATTTCTAGCTCCCAAAATCGATATTTCCGAGGGGGAGAATCATGCACCACAAGCAGCCTCAGATAACTGACTGGGCACTTTAATTTCTTATATTCAATCTTATGCATTTTATCTTAACGTTTTTGGTGTCCACTAGTTCAGTGTGTTAAAATGCGACGACGATAAAATTCAAAATCAGTTCTGAGTGATGTTGTTGTGGCTGAATTATTAATATAATGTGCTTCATTAAGACCACCCAGATCGTACACAGCAACTAGCATTTCAGCTCTATTTTTACATTTTCAGTGAACTGTAGAATATCGCAGTATGTATAGTATCGCAATATATCGTGATATAATCATATATCATATCATACCCACCCCCTGCTCAAATCCATGCTGCACAGAACTGCATAGCATAGAGCTTCTCCATTCCTTGTGAAAGTGAGTGATTATTTGTTATTGTGAACACAGCACAGCACACAGTGCACCACAACCAAATGTGACCTCTGCATTTGACCCACCCGTGAAGGAGCAGTGGGCAGCTACCAGGCGCCCGGGGAGCAGTACTTGGGGACGGTACCTTGCTCATGAGTACCTCAGTGGTAATTTTGCCGGCCCTGGATTCGAACCTGCGAACGGGGCGAACACCCTACCGTTACGCCACCAACTGCCCAGAGTATTTGAGTATTTACTTGTTTGTTTTTTTTTGCAGTGTTTATATTCGTTTAAATCTTGCTAATTTGTTTTACCAAAAGTGAAACTTTTTGAATAACCACGGTTATTTGGTTGGGTATTAGATTTTTTTTTTCCCCTTTTCTTACATCTTTCTCTTATTCCTCTCCATTAGCATGACCAACCCACGGTAGTACAGTGATACAACCCACGGTGTGTGTGTGTTTATTTGTAATAAATTGCCAGCGTTCTAACTCATTGCTGTAGGTGATTTTGGGCTATATTTCAAGAGAGGTCAGAGCAGCGAGCTCTGAACAATTTTTGTCTCCGTATTTCTGCTTTTTTCATTCTCCACATTTGTGCAATTTGGACTATTGTTCGTACGAGCAGCAAAGCTACGCGCAGGAGATTGTAGGAAATCACTGCTTTGGAAACCACTGCTTTTCTGTTTCGTATGAAAGCCACGCTGAAGATGGCAGATGGCAATTTCTTGTTTTCAGGCCGATGTGCTAATACAGTGAACGTCCCCACAGTCGTGTAGCAAGTTAAGACATTGCCACATGTTGGAACGTTAATAGGCTGCAGACTTGAAAGGGGAAGTGTGCCGCTGCTACACTGTAGCTGACGCAAGCTAAATTTGAGCATGTTAGTTGTAGCAGGGTAAACGCTCCTATTAAGCTCACTTACCCATTAAGCACACTGCCAACTTTGAACACAAATGATGTCAAGAAATAAGCAAATTGTGCAAGTATTTGTCAGTGTGAACACAGCACAGCACCACAACCAAATGTCACCTCTGCATTTAACCCATCCATGAAGGAGCAGCAGTCAGCTAACAAGCGCCCGGGGAGCAGTGCTTGGGGACGGTACCTTGCTCATGAGTACCTCAGTGGTAACTTTACCAGCCCTGGATTCGAACCTGCGACCTTCTGATCACAGGGTGAACACCCTACCGTTACGCCACCAACTGCCTCGTAACGTATACATATACATATACAGTACATAGGTAACTGCCCCATTAGCAAATACATATGGGTGAGTAATGATTACATTGTTTTACAATTTAAGTCAAGTGTTTCCTTAAGCATAACACAATGGTCTCAGTCTGCTCCTCACAGAGAAATACACTCAGGGTCGGCCCAAACGTCAAAGCCCAAGTATCGGCATTGGTATCAGAACTGGAAAAAGTTGGATTAGTGCGTCCCTAGTTAAAAAGGAGCAATTTACATGTGCGTTCTCCTGTGTAACCTTGTTTCGCATGTAAACAAATGTGTGCATCCCAAATATCGTATTTGATAGTGTTTTAACCTGTTAAGCCCTGAGACTGTTTTACAGATTTTTTGCTCTAAAAAAGATCCCCAAAATAAAATGTGTATATCTCAGCAACCACAATGTCTATTTTTATGCTTTTGGTATCATTATAAAGGTAACACTTGTGAGATTACATTACAGAATCAGCATACATCGTACTGGGTCAGAATAAAGGAAGATGCAACACAGCAGAACACGAAAAGAAAAATCATGTTTGCCCCCAAAAATACACATTATCTGCATAATTTGCAGAGTCTCAACTTTCATATGATATACGGTATGCATGGTTAGCCATAGTAGTATAGATTCTACAGCCGTATTTCTTCCACACAGACCTACGCAGTGTTTTTGTCCTTTGTTTGTTTGTGTTTGGTGATGGAATTGTTATGTTTAGGTGGAAGTTGGTTGAGATTTTTACACGAGATTCTATCAGTGATGTTGATGTGCTGCATGCATACGTTTGTTTACGTTTACCGTCTATTTAAAGCCTTACCGGTTCTGGCCCCGGTACCGGGGGAGATCGGAATCAAGCAGTTAAGGAGTCACTTTGCAATGATAAATGAGATTTAGTGTTTGAGAGTGGGGAGCAGTCCTGCAGCATCTACAGTAAGTTTCTTTGTAATTGCATGAACCCAAGCTGGAACATGCTTGTGTTAATCATCAGCCTTTTGCCTTGTAAACTAAAGTCAACACAACGCAATCTTTTTTTCAATACGACTCTTCACGACTGGGCCAAAAGGACAACGTGCTTGTTTACTACGTCCTTACGTCCGATGATTTCATTCACGTGTGGGTGACACTCAGCTTTTGCATTAGTCTTGCGTTGGCTTATTTTGATCTCATTCATTCGATTTTTAATCATATGAAATCAGGAAAACATGCGAGAATGTTGATGAATGTTGCCATGACGATATGACTTGCAATAAATAAACAAAGAAGTACTTAAGTATACAGTGTTAATGTCTTTCCGCTTTGGGCTCTTCGCAAACTTAGCAGCACGTGCTGTGTTCGGCTTGAAAGCCCCTTGAGGCATCTCACACGCGGGAGAGGCATCCATCCCAGCATTCTCCCTACCTATCATACCACTTATGCTGCTATGCCACACAAAACTTTTACAATTTTGTCATATCGCTTAGCGATTTGTCGATCGGCCGATATTTTTGGCTTTTTTTATGTATCGGCATTGGCCGATTTTTGAGCGTAGTACGCCGATTTATAGTCGGGCACGTCTGCGGGCAGCCCCCAGTGCTGTCAATGCTGTGGAGCAGTAGGGGAGTGTGACCGCGTGTGAAGGACCCCAGCCTGAACTTTCAGAAGAGAGGCTTAAATTCGGATCTTTGCCTTTAACTTGCTTTAACTTAGTAAAGAAATAGCAGCAAATCCCGCAAAATCTGGAACTGGCGTAATGTTAGCAAGCCTTCAGTCTGCTGGAATTCCTGAAGCCTGCGAAAATTTTCAGAACAATCAGCGACCAGTCCCCCCTCTAGCTAGATTAATATTCTAGGTAATATTCTAAAAGTTTTCAGCCGAACTGTCGGATGGGGCGGCGCTGAACGTCAGTGTTTAACGCGGTAATTATTACCCTCACATGACAGCTATATGTTTTCGACTCTAGAGGAAGTTAAACAACAGATTCACTCGTGACTGTGTGTGCTTCGCGCCGCGCTACTGATTTGACTGACACGAGCCCCGTAGTCTACAAAGAGGATTCTACTCAGTTAGAAGATCTTAGGACCCCTCTTTTGACTGTGATGGTGCAAACCATGACATTTTTAGCAGCTATACTTGCTACTATGGCTGTATTGATCTTGTAATGAGTTTGAAATCATTGTTAGAAGTACAGTATGTACAGATATTTACATACACTTCAGAAAAAAACACAAACTTTTTTTCTTTACTGTCAAACATTAAATCAGAGTAAACTTTTTCTGTTTTAGATCAATAAATATTAAAAATTTTTGTATTTGTTAAATGTCAGAATAAAGAGAGAGAATTTTCTGGATTTCTTTTTATTACTTTCATCAGTCAAAAATTTACATACACTTCCTTAGTATTTGGTACGAAACTGTTTCACTTGGCCCAAACGTTTCGGGTATCCTTCCACAAGCTTTCTACAATAGTTTGCTGAAATTTTGGCCTGCTCCTCTTGACAGAACTGGCGTAACTGGGTCAGGTTCGTAGGCCTTCTTGCTCACACTCGCCTTTTCAATGCCGCCCACAAATTTTCTACGGGATTGAGATCGGGGCTTTGTGATGGCTTTGTCCTTAAGCCACTTTGTAACTAATTTGGAGGTATGCGTGGGGTCATTGTCTGTTTGGAAGACCCCAAGCTTTAACTTCCTGGCTGATGTCCTCAGATGTTTCTTCAATATATCCACATCATTTTCTTTTCTCATGATGCCATCTATTTTGTGAAGTGCACCAGTCCCTTCTGCAGCAAAGCAGCCCCACAACATTATACTACCACCCTCATACTTCACAGTTGAGATGGTGTTTTGAGGCTTCAAAGCTTCCCCCTTTTCCTCCAAATATACCGTTTATCATTATGGCCGAACAGTTCAATTTTTGTTTCGTCAGACCACAGGACATGTCTCCAGAAATTAAGATTTTTGTCCCCATGTGCAGTTGTAAACTGTAGTCTGGCTTTTTTATGCTGGTTTTGAAGTAATGGCTTTCTCCTCCCAGAGTAACCTTTCAGCTCATGGACTCACAGGACTCATTTACTGTGGATAATGTCTTACCAGTTTCAGCCAGCATCTTCCCAAGGTCTTTTGCTGTTGTCCTGGGTTTGATTCGCACATTTCACACCAAAAAAACGTTCCTCTCGGGGGACTCATATTTATTTATCTAAAACAGAAAAAGTTTGCTCTGATTTAATGTTTGACAGTAAAGAAAAAAAAGTTTTTGTGTTTTATTTCTGGAGTGTATATAAATATCTGGTTTCAACTGTAAATAATACATTTTGCATATCTTCTGTTATTATTATTGCGACATTTTATGATGCAGATAGAGAGGAAAAATCGGCAATGTACAGTACTGTGCAAAAGTTTTAGGCAGGTGTGAAAAATGCTGTAGACAAAGAATGCTTTCAGAAATATAAATAATGATTGTTTATTTTTATCAAAATGCAAAGTGAGCGAACAAAAGAAAAATCAAATCAATATTTTGGTGTTATTACCTTTTGCCTTCAAACCAGCATCAATTCTTATAGTTGCACTTGCACAAAGTCAGGGATTTTGTAGGATTATAGTCATTATATTATTTTGTAGTCATTGTATTATTTTGTAGGATTATAGGATTATAGATCTGTGGTTAGTTCTTCAAGATGTTTGGAACAACCTACCAGCCGAGTTTCTTCAAAAACTGTGTGCAAGTGTACCTAGAAGAATTGATGCTGTTTTGAAGGCAAAGGGTGGTCACACCAAATATATTGATTTGATTTAGATTTCTCTTTTGTTCATTCACTGCATTTTGTTGATTGATGAAAATAAATGATTAACACTTCCATTTTTGAAAGCATTCTTTGTTTACAGCATTTTTTCACACCTGCCTAAAACTTTTGCACAGTACTGTACATCGGCCATTGGCTGGCCCTGACTTCTAAACATCAGCATCGACTATAGAAAAACCCATATCGGTCGACCTCTAGTATCACTACCGAAATCGTAAGAACGAAAAATCGTAAGTTGAACCATTGTAACGATTGTAATTTTACAGTATTTTATGTGTTAAACATTTAATTTAATGAGATATTAGACCTGTTATTGGTTACTTGCGCTTGTTTTTAAACAGCATAAGTCTGAATAAAACGACTCAAATGTTTTTCCTAGAATCAGATTTTTTCCTTTATTATTTTAGAATTAGCATCGTAACTTTGAAAAAGACGCATGTTGAACTGATGTAAGCCAAAGTAGTGCCATATACAGCACATGCAGGGCATTTACAGCAACAGGATCATCTGCCATCTGATTGGCCAAATATATCATCACACAGCGCGTGAATGCACAGCATATGCAAATATACCCATTGTCGCAGTTCAAGCAGTCTTTTCCATATATCATACAGCACCGATCTATGTTTAGTTTTACAATTTGACAGTATCAAATGAGCATTGACTTAGATCCCTCTCTTTTAATGTAACTGTTAATATTGATCTAAATTGTGACAGTTAAAAGGAGGTTCGGAACATAATTGTCCTTTATTTTCTATTCCCACAGTCTCACTGATTTACTGCTGTAACATGTTGAGTTTTTTTATGATTAGACGATAAGAAAGGTGCAGATTAGACATTCTGTCATTTGACTTCTCTCACTTCTCTGTTTGCCAGGTTACTGAAAGATGGTGGACCGATTGGCAAACAGCGAGGCCAACTCCAAGCGCATCGCAGTGGTGGAGGGCTGCTTCGGTACAGCCGGCCAGCCGCTGGCCATCCCGGGCCGCGTCCTGATCGGCGAGGGAGTCCTTACCAAACTGTGTCGCAAAAAACCCAAAGCCCGGCAGTTCTTCCTATTCAACGACATTCTGGTGTATGGCAACATCGTCATCCAGAAGAAGAAATACAACAAGCAGCACATCATTCCGCTGGAGAGCGTCACGATAGACACGGTGGCTGATGAGGGAGACCTGCGCAACGGCTGGCTTATCAAAACTCCCACCAAGTCGTTTGCCGTTTACGCCGCCACGGCCACCGAGAAGTCTGAGTGGATGAGCCACATCAACAAGTGCGTCTCGGACCTGCTGGAGAAAAGTGGCAAGTCGCCTACCGGGGAGCATGCAGCCGTGTGGGTGCCGGACTCTGAGGCATCCGTCTGCATGCGCTGCCAGAAGGTGAAGTTCACCCCGGTCAGCAGGCGCCACCACTGCAGGAAATGCGGCTTTGTCGTATGCGGGCCCTGCTCCGAGAAAAAGTTCCTGCTGCCCAGCCAGTCGTCCAAACCGGTCCGCGTGTGCGAGTTCTGTTACGAGCAGCTCTCCTCAGGGGCCACTCTGCCTCCCCGCTCGAACTCATACAGCCGCTCGACCAACAATGTCTCCGACGACGACGACGACGATGACAGCAGTGACTGAGGGCACAGAATCGGCTTTTCCCCTTTTAGGAATATTTCTCTTGAGGCCCCACTGCTTTAGTACCTGTATATTAGAATTGTTCTCAAGATTTACCTTTGCCACAGTTTTTTTTTTATATCTGCGGTAGCAAAACGACAAAAGGAGGTTGGATAATATCCTGTATGTTCCTAAGGATGAAATAGGAAATTTCGAGTCCTCCCTTGAGATAAAGAGGACTTGCAGACTCACTGTGTTTGGCACATTATTACAGGCCACTACATGAGTAATTGGATGCATTAAGATATTAGCCTTATTTGCTCATTTTACCCTATAATACAGTTGCTTAAGTTGTCTTTTTTCGCTGATTTTTTTTTCTGACATTTTCCTAACCAGTAACTCTACAAGTGGCGCTGTTTTTGCAGGGAAGAGTGTTTTCAGTTCTCTCAGTGCTGATTGTTTGTATGCTGACTGCAAAATCTTTCAGGTAAAAAAAAACAATCTGGTGCATTATCTCTAGTTTTGTAACAGTATTTTTTCAATACCTTGCAACTTCCTGCACTTTGTGGTGGAGGTCATTTACCAAAAGGAAAAATATAGGCCTATGTATGTAAAATGTATCATTGGTCAGTTGAGTCCATCAGATTCTTGCTTATGACAAATCAATAATAAGCTTTTCGAGCTGTATTGAGATCTTAAAGGTATGTAGAATGAAATCTGGATCTTGCCATAGTGCCTTCTTAAAATCAACTTATTTTTATAACTCGTTCGCATTTGAGAGAGAAACAGCATTTACAGATCTCATTTCTGTTTAGAGTATAACTGTTAGAGCTGATCAAGATGAATAGGTAGATTCACAATGACATATTAATGAGCCTAGATGCATTTTAAAAAGATTTTTGTCAAAAATGCAAAATACTTCAGTGTCCCTGATAGTATCCTGAGAGTGTGTGAGTATGTTGCTTCCACCTTGGCTTTAGCGAGATGGGATCTGATCAAGTCTTGGGTAAGAATAAAATGACACTGTCAGTAAGCACAGACCAAGAACTTCCTTCTATTCCTCCTGGGCTCTTAGAGGAACAAGTAAGGCCTTTGACTTGCCCTAGCTACATGTGTGACCATTGCGGTCATTCCAACAAGTGTCAGAATGGGAATTGAGATGCAGAACATTATGCGGCTGTAATCTCCACACAACCTCGCCTTGTCTGCATTTGAATCACACGTGACTAAATGCACTAACACTCAGAATTGCAGTCACAACTGTTGATGTATAATGTTGTTATGAGATAGCAATGCTCATTGTTGTATTCAACATAAGATTTATGCATAAATCAGCTTGATTAGAGAATGTGCAGTAAGGGCATGGTTTAAGTGACGTGTTCAGTTGGAGGTTATTTTTTTCTTCCTCCATTGCATTCAGAAATGACATCTAAAAGGGAAATTAATAGATTATTTTTGTCTTGTGATGGGTCCAATTTTCTTTTTTCCACCAATTTATTATGCCTTGGGGAAATGAATTTAAAACAGGCTACATTTTATCAAGATATTCATCAGGTTGAGCATTGCGATCAATTCTTTTAAATAGAGAGAGATTATATGTAATTGTTTTATTTAGGAATATGTTTTTGTTCATCTCAAAACTGTATCTACTTACTCAATAGCGGTAGATTTACAGTACAATATTTCTAATCACTCCTCAGTCCAGCTCTTGATATGAAAATGTCTTGCCTGCAATGTATATTTTGTACAGTTTTGTGGTAGCGTTGAGCTACGTTTCTCTTTCGTTCGCATGGCTGTGTATTACATGAACATCTCTGGATTAGCGTCCTGCACTTTATGCCCTCTGATAGCTCAAATGGGGACGGAAGGTCAGCACACAGAGTAGACGCTGCTGTGTGAAGATCATTCATCATACTCTGAGAATGAGCAGTACACATTTGAGATGCATTTGTTGGGTCCCCACCACATTTTCCCATCTCGTCCCAACAAAAAGATGCCCATCTGATCGTGCAGGAGGCTTATTTATGTTTACATTGGGCTTCCTGACAGGGTCCTCCTAGGGTTGCCTATGTGGTTGATTTGAAACACTTACTCCGACAGCTCATCACTTATGACCTGAATATGTGGTTGGGAATGCAACAAGTACACATGAAAAGAGGGGCCAAGCACAGCGGGAAATGTTGTTGAGTCTTGAGTGTTTTTTTGTTTTCTTTGTATGGTTTGTGTCTTTCAAGTCTAATATAAATTATAGTTTCTTTATTCTTTGGTGGATTTTGATTTTTGTCCCAGCTTACTTTTAGCCGTCCATCTTGTCATTTTAACTCATTTAAAACTTCGAAAGGGCTGAACGCTGAATGTAATCTGTCATTATTCCTAAATACTAATTTTCAGGAAATATATCTATGAATTGTTTAAAAACCGTCTCCTGTCGTTTCTAATCTTAAAATGGACAGACCGTAAAGCATTTTGCATTAATGGAACAGATGCAGGGAAGTCTTACCTGATGGGTAAATGGCTTTAAGATGGCTTCTGATCCAGTTAGAGTAACGGCTAATCAGCCAGTCATGGCTTAGTCTATTTCTGACATAAACACCCTGCCCTACATCCATCACTACCTCAATGGGTCCCTGAGCAAGACCCTTAATCCCAAGTTGCAATCAGGAAAAACTGTCCCTGAAATTAGAAAATAGAAGTTGCTCTGGATAATAACATCTGCTAAATGACATAAAATGTAACTGTAAAATGTAATGGCTTGGTAATCTTGGGCCATGATGATGTGCAGGTTTACAACACAGCATACTGGTATTAAATGGGAATTGGAAATGAGTCTGTATTTGACACTTTCTTGTCTGCGTAGAGCCTAGAAATTTGAGACACCTTGTTCCTGTACCTGTCATTTAGAAAATTATGGACATTTTGAGCTCATTATCCTTATCTTACAATTACTCTTTCTTCCCTAAATTGCTCTATACACAATGAGTCAAAATGAACCACTACAAGGCAAAGAAACCTTCATGTCAAAGATTCCGAGACTCAGGTGAAACCGATTTTTAGACCTTCCTTACTTTAATTTTCATGAGGATTGATAATTAGCAGTAGTAAAAATTACTGTTCTGGTGAGCGCTGGATTGGTCATGTAAAATATTGCCGTGTTCATATATATTAAATCATTGTATGGATTGTATGCCATCTTCGATAACTTGGTGAATAAATGAGCAGTTTCATAAGCATTGTGGTTCGGTGGCACCGTTCTGGCCTTACCTGGAAAGCATTCATTACAGCACTGAAAAACTTGGAAAAATGTAGTTCCTTGTAAATGTAATTCCTTTTCTGATAAGGGAGAACAGTATTACCTCTGATGCAAGGAAAGATTACTGAGGTAGAGGTGACTTGATATCAAAATACTAGCTGAATGGTTTATAGTTTCTAATCAGGGTGGGACTTCCAGTTACAGCTTAGAGTGCCCCCTGCTGCAGATTCTTTACTATATTGTTGTTTAATTAAAATACGAATTATCATACAGTCTTCATTTAAAACTTTTTTATTTATTCATCAACAATAATTCTCAAACATAACACTTTTCTCATTAAAGAACCTCATTACAGGTCCATACTGAAAATTAGGTAAACATCTGAACAGTGTTTGTTCTAAAATTCTAAATGCATGCTGTTATTTATTCACTGGCATCTTTATTAGTTATAGTACTTATTCACCTGCATTAGCTTACCCCAAATGTAAGCACTCATTTTTGACATATGCCACATACATACATTCATAACCAAGTTTGAAATTTGTTTGTTAATTACTTTTCTGTTATCATTGTATGGTGGATTCGCGATGCAGAAGCACCCCAGTAGGAAGCTGCATTCCAATTCTGGTCACATCATACAGGCAATTCTGTGATAGACAAAGAATGTTCATAGTATGTATTGGTTAATCAATGAAAAAATGATTTGTTCCACCTGATGCTAAACAAGGCCCAAGAAAAAACATCTCATAAACAGGACTCATTATTTAGACTTCACTATCATTTAGCTGTGTGCGTCAAACGCGCTTTCCTCTCAAAACAGTCGTACATTGTTCACATCTATGGCATTCAGGCACACACTTTCTAAGTGCAGTTCATCTGTGCATCTGTTCTTCATATATAAAAACCCAGATTTAAATCAGCTGCTTTGGAAGTTACTGCCAGCTGGGTCCTTTCCATTTACATTATTAGCATTTAGTAGACGCCCTTATCCAGAGCGATGTGTTTTGGTGATATTTATGCACATTTAGGTGGGAAAAGTACCTAACTCCATTACTTAGGTGAAGTTAGGTACTTTCCCCCCCTAAATGTGTATAAATATCAAATTTTTACTTAAGTATTGAAGTAATTGCTTTAAAAATACTTAAGTGTCAAGAGTACATCTTCTTTCACTGCATTGTTGCATTATTGCCACAACACTTACAATACCTAATGCATCTGACTAGCTTGTAGAATCTGTAGAATAAGGAATTGGTGCAATGTTACAGAATGAAACAACCCGAATTGACAAAGAAAACCAGTCATTTGTTGTTTTATTAATTGTAAGACTGCACACCCCCACAAAACTGTTCTGACACAGCTGTGGCTAGTGTGCACATACTGTATGTATATATTATTCAGGAGGATTGAGCAATAGCTGTAAATGCAGCCTGCTCAGAAAATAAAATTAACATTCCAACCTGCTTAAAACCCATTTCTACACCCATAGCTTCATGACTTTCCAACAGCAACAATGGTTTAAGCAAAAAAAAAAAAAAAAATTGCAGAACTGTCTGAACTTGGTTTACTGATTACTGATAGGCCCCCACCTGTAACAAAACCAATAATGTTTTAGAAAAGGGGGAATAACATCCACTTTTTCCACAGATTTGAAAGTAACGAGAACCTTGATAGAAATGTAGTGAAGTACAAAGTACAGCATTTGCCAAAAAGGTTATAACTAGTGGTGGGCACAGATTAATTTTTTTAATCTAGATTAATCTCACTGTGATCTTGGAATTAATCTAGATTAAAATGGCTCATTTGAATTCTGCCGAAGGCATTCAGAATATGTGTGCTACCCAAATAATGACTAAAAGTAAGTCTTTGAGAACGGGTTTCTCAAGCCAGGTGGCGCATTAGACCAGGGGCTCTGGTCTGGTCTAATCTCCTGTTTCCAAAATGCATCACAAACTGCTTGAGAAAGCTGTTCTACTATGATAATTGGTGACGAAAATAAATTATGTTCAATAAGATGTACTTGTGTTTACTAACTGTTTATTCAGTTAAACATTTCACGGTAGGCATACGCACAGGTTCGAAGACTCGTTCTCGCCCCTACAGTGCAATTCGGCTAGGTATACATCCGCGCTAAAATATCAAGGTGAAAGTCATCATAGCTTGGGTAGAATAGACCCAGCTCCCAACCCAACTTTGTGAATAGATTAACGGCGATATTTTTTTTTTATCGCCCGATAAGAGTCTCACGTTAACGGCCCACCACTAGTTATAACCTTATAGGGACCACTGCTCTAAAGCACTTTCTGATCTTTTTACAGTGCAATGGTCTCTCAGTTTTTGTGAAATAGCAAGTATTGTTATGCCTTGTGCAAGGCATTGCACTATTTCAAGCTTTTCATGTATGCATGTTGTATCCTATCTGAGTGTATGTGAAATCTTAGAGACTTGTTTATTGGTTGCTCACCTGCTTGCTTTCAATTGCCCCTTGGGGTATAAGGTATTGAAATGAACTGAACAGAGATGACCGGGACGTCACACTTTCAGCATCACTAAAGGAAGCATAACCAAAGGTAAGAGAAGTGTAAGAGATGCCAGCTAACCTTATCAACCTATCTTTGTACCAAAATTCTTCCGAAATCTATTCATATATAATATTTCTGGTAAATTTCCATATACTTTACATATATCATTCATTCAGTCATTATCCGAACCACTTAATCCCAACTGGGATCCCCGGGGGACCGGAGCCTAACTTATGGGCGCAAGGTGGGGAACAAACCTGGGCAGGTGCCAGCACACCGCAGGGCACACACACTCACCCATTCACACACTCACAACTATATACAGTATATACACGCTATGAGTATCTATGCCTTTCCTCATTCACAGGCACATAGCAGGGCTATTGAGTCTTAAACTACTCTTATTAGCACACAACTGATACTCAGACTCAGAGCCTCAGCGTGGGAAACACAAATGCAATGCACATATATATATATATGTATATATA
>JAVGVS010000325.1:115000-140139 GCA_032718565.1 Distichodus sexfasciatus | reverse complement strand
TTGTATACAAATACTGTTGAGCATGGACTTTGTGCAGCAGGTGTAGTTCAGAGTTGGTACCATTTTAAAAGGGCATTGTAGGACTGAATGGTGCTATTTATTACCTGTGTAGTGTGTGTCTCAGTCCTGTTAGTGTTGTCAGCGGTTTGTTGACCGAGCCCCCGCTGGTTTAAAGATCTAATCTAATTATTCTGTTGTATGTTTGCAGTTGTCTAAAAATATTGCAGGTAGACTGTCTTACTCTGTTCTTTCCTCTAAAGTTTCCTTGTTAAATGATTTCTACATTTTTTTTACTTTCCACTTGTTTGCCACATTTCAGCTGTGGACATTTAACTAAATAAAATGCCTTAATTGTTCACATGGCTGAACCATATCTTCATTTTCAAAAAGGTAAAGCTCATCTGCGCTATATTCTGATCATGTGACATCATAGTCTTAAACAGTGTTGGGAAGGTTACTTTTAAAATGTATTCCACTACAGATTACAGAATACATGCCCCAAAATGTAGTTTGTAACGTATTCCGTTAAGTTACTCAATGTGAGTAACGTATTCTGAATACGTTGGATTACTTAATATACTGTCATGCTTTTTTACAACTACATGAATGTAGCAATCACATCCTGCAAATTCTTGTTTGTTTTTCTCTACCAATTGGCTGTTAAGCCCAAATCTCCCTGAATAGACAATATATTTACTGTAGGTAGAGGAGGAAAGACGAAATTTCCGAGTAAGAAACGCATTCCTGCCCGGGCACTGCTGGCTCTGTTGTGCTGGCTCCGGGTCCATTGTGTAACTGACGCCACCAACAGTAACAGGACGCTTACATTAGAGCCTCTTATTGCGTGTTTGTTTGGGAGACAGGTGTCGTGCCGAAATCGGGACCCCTGCCGCGAGAAGCACCCCCGACACGGGCGCGCGCATTTGATGACTTCCGCCTTTATACGAACTACTGTCCATAAACATTAACGTTCAATTCGTTCCTACACTCTGTTAACGCCAATGAGATGAGGGCAACATTACTCATATTCTTAAAAATAAAAAACCTTACACAAACTTGTAAACAATAACGTTTCATTAAAAAACAAAAACGGCAAAATGTGTCGTATTTTTCATAAAGCTTTGAAATAAATATTTTACCAATATTATAAGTGCACAATCCACTAGCTATTTAATTCCACGCAAACTGCACACATTTACCTGGCTAGTGTAATGGATTACTGTTTAAGGCCATGCTGTACTTACTGAAATCATGACTAAAATTCAAGTATCTATTCTGGTAGGAAGTAACATTTTGTATTATACATAAACATATGTTATAGCAAGCAACACCTTTCACATGTTTAGGGTCATTAAAAATGTCACTGTTTGAGAAAACATTAAACTGAGAGGCCTGTTATGAACAACACTCGCTAATAAAGTCCTTTGCACACTGTCACTTGAAGAAATAAAAATATGCCTGGAGCTAAAATCTAAAATATGATAACCTAAAATAATATCTCAGCACTAAACCACCTCAAACAAATTTAAAGGGAGGTTTTTGCAACAGATCACCTGCCAGGAAGTGCACCCCCTTCTAACTCTGCATATGATGCTGTTACATTCATAATACTTGCACCAGTTACACATCATAGGAACGAATTGAACGTTAATGTTTGTGGACGGTCGTTCGTATAAAGGCGGAAGTCATCAAATGCGCGCGTCCGCGTCGGGGGTGCTTCTCGCGGCAATGCGTGGAATTACCAAAATTAGAGAGGGGATAGCCTAACGGTCCGTGTACCTTGCGTTCATAGGATTTTCGACTCTGAAATCGAAATCGGAAAACGGATTTTAAGACCTGATTTGGGTTTCCGATTTAAAAATAAAAATCACACATTGGATTTCAAGACCTTATTTTGATAACTGTTTTACTGTCAACTGACAGAAAATGAATATCGAAGCATTTTGTGGAGAATTAAATGATTTTTTAAACAATGGCTCAATTTTCTATATTTCTATTTTCAACTTTACATTTTTACTTTTGAATGAACCGGAAATAAAACGAAAAAAAAAATTAACCGTAAAGAGAAATAAGCCATGCATCTTTTCCAAGCAAGCGATGGATGGCTATAGTTATATACTTTTTAAAGGTAACAAAAGGATCACTTTAAAGGAGTCGGACATGAACGGACAAGAATGTCCGTCAGATGACCCCCTCTGTACCCCTAACTGACACAACGTAGATGAAATATTTGCATATGTGTGCCTTTTTTTTTGAGCATTTCCTTAATTAACTCGCCATAGGGCTCCAGAGACGCCATTTTTTTTGTGATCCTCCGTCTTGGAGACTTGTGCCCCAACACTCTGACTTTTACGTCACACGATGTGCGACACTCCGGGCAATTTTTGAAATGTTAATAGAAAAATAATCCGTCTTTACATTTGGGATTATTAGATATTGTATTTGTTTGTTTGAGCATCTGTGTTAAGCAAGGAAAAACAGTAAATGACCCAAAATTCGAATATGGTGATAAAATGTACAGAAAGTGCACCCATTTCACGTCATTTTTCATATATATATATATGATTACAGAAAACTGTCCAGCAGGAGGCAGAAAAAGCAGCATCACATTTGAGGCAGCTAGCACCATGATAACACGACGCTAGCTAGCTTACATTTAGCATATCTGGTTTACCAGTTAGCTAGCTACTGTATGAATACATTTTGATTTAATAGTTGCTAGTTAGACTTAAACACCATAGCTCAAATATACTGTATCTCCCTACCTAAATAGTGACAGCTTCGCTGTACACGAACAAAAAAGAGAACAGAGGTTCTTCATTTCCTCCTGCAGGCCCCAGATCTCAAAACTACAGACGGAATGAGGAAAAGTGCAAACACAAGTAAAGTGATGGGAAGAGAACAGCCCGTACCTCAGGACAAATATGGTATTTGCTAAAGAGACTGGTGCTGCCTCTCACGCAAACACTATTATATCAGCATGAATAAGAGATTTTCTCTCTGTGTAAATGGCTTACTCATGTGTTGAAGCATTTTGTGAGGAGCTGCATGAGCATAAAAAACTGCTGGGGCATGGCAGGTTTGGCTCTGTAAGCTGCCTCACACAAAACAATGTTAATAAGACATTTCAGGCATTGCAAAATTAACATATGTGTGCAAAGTGCTTTTTTCCATCACTGAACATTCCAATTTATCTTCACCCAGATAACCCCTTACAATTACTTTTATGTAAGTGTTTTAAAGTTTATTTAGTCACACAGACTGTCTTCATGCAGCATAGCAATGTTGATACTAGATTGGGGATGTAATCTAATAAAGAAATTTAAAAAAAACTTCAAGCTGTCATGATGGAAATTTTGCCATGCAGGTCTAACTGAATACTGAACCACAACAGGTCTGTTCTTGAGAGATTGAGACAGACTATTTTAGTGCGACTGTTTGATTGCAAGAAGCATAAAATTCTTCACTTTTGCCATGACATTAAGCATTGTAATTCAGACAAACTAACTAAGTCAAATGGTCTGATTTTGGTTATTTATCACTTATAAATAACCAAATAAGTGAGTTCTCCAGGGTAAATAAAAATATAAATAATTTGCAGGTATTTTTATTTGATGGTAATTATCTATGCATTTCTGTCGTTGTTTGTCTATAATTGCTGCCCAGTTCCCAGTTTTACCATGAGATAACTGAGAATATGACCTGAGATATGAAGGATTTTCTTTCTCTGGATGTTCCCTGGCCTTATGATTGTCATGGTGTTAAAGTATATTCTGTCATGAATTTAACAGTATTGTATATAATTGTCATTAGCTTATTTGAAAGTTTGAGTTATGTACAAGACGAGTCTATCCTACAGATACAGAGAGATGTGCAATGCTGTTTTATTCTATTACATTCTAATACTGAATCATCCACAAATAATACATTTAGTGGACATAGCTAACCTTTAGAACCCAGTCAATGAAGCACATACTTTCCTTTCACTGGCTTAACTGTCAGCTGTACAATATGTGATTTGAGAGTAGATAATCTGAAGAATCAAATAAGAATAAAAGTACAAAAAGTATTTACTTATCCAATACGCTGATGTCTGTGCTGTATTTAGTGTGCAAAAACGTCTAAGACAATACAATAAGAATACAGTTTGTTATATAAAACGTAAAGATTGCACGTTTCGGAATGATGAACACATGATGCAACTGAGGATCTGTTAAAATATTTAAAATCTTTCTGGACATTGTGGTAAAAAGATTCTGTTGTTTAAGAAATATTTCTTTCACCACATAAAAACTATTTGCAGAGATATACTGTAGTACCTGAGATAGACTCCGACGAATTCTAATTATCAGCAGGGGTGGACACGGTTCGGAGGCCAGACTGTACAACTGCCGTTGCACGTGCTACAAGTAAATTATGCTATTATTCAGTTTTAATGAGTATCTCAACAGGTCAAGCGATCTGGTGGCAGTACAAGAATCTAAATCACAATTCTGAAAGAGAGCCCTAAGGCTAATGTATTCAAGCTATTGCAAATATTAGTTATAATTACAGTAATCATGATCACTACATAAAATCCAGCTATTTGCATTGGCCTCATTTCAGTTACTTGTGAAAAGCTTGTCATAAATAAGACTTTAATAACCAGCATGTTGGATCTGAAATAAGTATGACTCAGAGGATTAATTACACAGTAGAACATAAGAATTAAAGGGCTTGCAATCAAATTTCTATTGATTTGTCTAATTGATTTTGGATACCTAAAATAAAGAAAACTTTATTTAAAGGACACTGTTTTATGATTCAACACTACAGAGTGAGACTGGTGATACTTGGGCTCGGACAATGCAGTGATTGAGATCATTCAATAATGTTTAAGGCTACATGATGCTTGGCTTAATTGTTGTTTTTCCAAACCTTGTAAAACAAAAGGCAACCCTGACCATCGTTACTTTGGCACATAGAAATGTCATATGGAATGTGGCAGGATTTCATTGTGAGACTGAAATCTAAATGTACTGCAGGTCATGCTAAGGCATGGCCAATGCACAGGCATTATTACTCAGTCTACATTTTAATCTGCATTTAAAAAGAGCTTTGTAGACTCTAATCTGGCATACTTTAGCGTGCGATAATTCTGTGTCTGCTTTGAATAGATTGGCAGAGCATGTGCCAAAGAGGGAAGAGATTGTCTGCAAAATAAAGAGAACGGTGTGATGGTGTTGCAAAACAATTTCCTTATCATCTGTCTCATTACCAAGACACAACATTACCTGCCGGGTTTAAAATGAAGCACATTAGCATTTTCTCACAAATGGAATGACAGATGCAGAGCAGAACCACCTCAGACAGTTCTTTTTATCCTTAATTTAGAAGGGTATGTCTAATTTGCAGTTGTCTGGATATTTTAATGAGGGTGTCATAATGTAAGTAATTAAATGTATAGTGTTGTGTGGTTCAAAGTAAACAAATGATATGAGAAACAATATAAAATAAGAAAGAAAATGCAGTGTTATACCCACAGTGAACAATTTTAGTTGATCTATTATCTAAACTCCAGCACATTGAGTATCTTTTTTGGGGCAGTTGGTAGTGTAATGGTTAGGTCATTCACCCCGTGATTGGAATGGTGCCGGTAAAGGTACCACTGAGATAGTCACGAGCAAGGTACCATCCCTAAGCACTGCTCTTTCGTGGATGGTCACATTTTGTTGTGGTGCACTGCGTGATGTGCTGTGGTGTGTTCACAATGACAAATAATCAGTCATTTTATAAATAAAATGCTATATTTTAATAATGCGTTTACATTTATTTATACTAATTGTGTGGTACTACTATTGCTATTTTATTATTAAGTACAGATATATACACAAATATTTTTATGTGTTAAAATTGTCATGCCAGACCATTTTAAATTATAGTCTTATTTTACCTCAATGTCGGCCTGACAGATAACATTTATGGACTACTGTGAGGCTGTCTGACATTCTGGGGAAGCTACAGAAGGCTGTTTATTGATCCACAGACAATTCTAATTCCCGGCCTCCATAATATGCTCTTGTCTGAAACAGTTTTTTCATGATGTGACCTAACATACTAGCCAAACTAAGCTTTTCTTTATATCTCGTGTTGTTCTTTTCCATTGTGTTTAAAGTATTTCAACAGTGTACCAATAATGTGAACAGTGCTATAATGCCAGTCCTTAAAGAGCTGTCCATATTGACAGATATCTTAACTGCCCTTCACCTGGCTATGTGAATAATGCAGAATAATAAATCACATTCAGTGTGTGGGAGACTTTGTGTTTGCTGTTATAGCTCCAAAACTTTGGAATGAGCCGCTTCCACGTATACACCTGTCTCCAACACTACCATTTATCAAATCTAGTCTTAAAACACAATTTTATTTGTTATTTTATTATTTTATTTTTCAACAGAAAATTGGGAAATGTGTTTTCTAAGAAATGTGTTTTGATTTTAATTGACAGTCAGGACCTCACAATAAAGGCAACCAAGTGCCACATAGATCACAAAGGATTCAACCATCCTTCCCTTAGCACAGTCCACTTGCCTGCGCCTGTCTATCACTTCAGAGGAGAATATGTCTTTTCATCTGAAATTTAGGCCAGTATTTTTTGTATAGTACATATAAAAAGCACTTTGGTCTACTTCTTCAGTCTTTGCATTGGCATTTAGTTAGGACAGAATTATGTTCAAATTATTAACCATACAACCCCAATTCCAAAAAAGTTGCAACGTTGTGCAAATTGTAAATAAAAGTAGAATGCAATGATATGGAACTCTCATAAACCCATATTTTATTCATAACAGAACACAGAAAACATATTAAATGTTGAAACTGAGAGATTTTGCAATTTTATGAAAAATATAGGCTCATTTTGAATCTCATGACAGCTAGACATCTCAAAAACCTTGGGTCTCTGTGCGTAAGGAACAAGGGCGAAAAACCATACTGGATGCCTGTGATCTTCGGGCCCTTAGGCAGCACTGCATCACTAACAGGCATGATTCTTTAATGGACATCACTAAATGGTTCAGGAATATTTCCAGAAAACATTGCCACTGAACACAATTCTATCAGTGCTATCTGTAGAGGCCACATAAAACTCTATCATTCAAAGAAGAAGCCGTATTTGAACATCATCCAGAAGCGCCATCTTCTCTGGGCTAAAGCTCATTTAAAATGGACTGTGGCTAAGTGGAAAGCTGTTCTGTGGTCAGGTGAATCTAAATTTGTAATTCTTTTCGGAAACCAGGTATGCCGTGTCATCTGGACTAAAGAGAAGGACCACCCAGTGTGTTATCAGTGCTCAGTACAAAAGCCAACATCTCTGATGATATGGGGGTGCATTAGTGTATAAGGCATGGCAGCTTGCATATCTGGAAAAGCACCATCAATGCTGAAAGGTATAAAGCAGATTCTAAAGCAACATATTCTCCCATCCAGACAACCTCTCTTTCAGGCAAGACCTTGCATTTTTGAACATGACAATGCCAAACCACAACCTGCATCAACTGCAACATCATGGCTTCGTAGAAGAAAGGTCCGTGTACTGAACTGGCCTGCCAGCAGTCCAGATCTTTCACCCATTGAGAACATTTGGCGCATCATAAAGCGAAAAATACAACACAGAAGACATAGGACAATTGAGCAATTAGAATCCTGTATCAGACAAGAATGGGACAACATTCCTCTCCCAAAACTTGAGCAACTAAATTCCTTAGTCCGTAGACGTTTACAGACTGTGGTTAGAAGAAAAGGAGGTGTCACAGAGTGGTAAACATGGCTTTGTCCCAACTTTTTTGAGATGTGTTGCTGCCATGACGTTCAAAATTACCTTATTTTTTCCTTAACATTTCCTTAAAATGTTCTCAATTTCAACATTTAATATGTTTTCTATGTTTTGTTATGAATAAAATATGGGTTTATGAGATTTCCATATCATTGCATTCTGTTTTTATCTATAATTTGCAAATGTCCCACATTTTTTGGAATATATAAAAAGCTGGTAGATCTCTTAGAACTGTGCAGCTAGTGGTGACCAGAACTGAAACTATACAGAAATATATGCATTTAGAACTTATGCTGCCATCTGTTGGAAATAACTGCCCATGAACATCAGACCTGTTCCAACTATTCTAAAGGCTTAAATATTAATTTTCATTAAATTACTCAGACTTTATGTTTAGCTTTATATTTTCATATATGTAATATGTTCTTTTCATTTTATTGCATTCACTTGCATGTCCTCGCATGTAATTAACACATCTTGGACTGAGCAGAAATAGTTTTTAGCCTTTCTGACATCTGTGTATCTGGGCATGTTGAACAGACAAATTATGCAAAATTAGGACTGGGAATTAATTACATCAGTGACATCTATCATAAGTGATAAACACAATTTCACACTTCACATTTCAAAATAATCCAGTCCTTTTTATTCAACACATGAACGTCACTCCAGGTAGAAGTCATTATATATGCATTAAATAAGACCCCAGAAACAATTAGTTTTAAATTTAAACACATTAAAAAATACATTTACCTTACCATGCTGATCACTTACAGTTTCAAAAATACACAGAAAAGTTATTGTTTGATCTGGAGTCCGTGATGTACCTCAAAGCACCAAAGACCCCGTTAAGCAGAGGTGGGCAAAATACCTAACTTCATTACTTAAGTGAAAGTACGGATACCACAAGTACATCTTCTTTCACCGCATTGTTGCTTTATTGCCACAACACTTACAATACCTAATGCATCTGACTAGCTTGTGGAATCTGTAGAATAAAGAATTGGTGGAACGTTACAGAATGAAACACAACCCGAACTGACCAAGAAAACCAGTCATTTGTTTATATACTGTATATACTGTGTGTGTGTGTGTATTATTATTATTATTTTTAATTAATTGTAAGACTACAGTCCCCGCCTTGGCCTTGTAAGTTTCCGGGATGGGCCCCGTTCCCCCAGTGACCCCGATTGGGATTCAGCGGTTCGGAAAATGAATGCATGAATGTAGGACTACAGACCCCCACAAAACAGCATGGTAGTGTTCTGACACAGCTTTAGCAGGAGGACATAAATGCAGCCTGCTCAAAAAATTAAATTAACCTGCTTAAAACACAGGTCTTACACCTGTAGCATCATGACTTTCCAACAGCAACAATGGTTTAAGTAAGACAAAAACAGCAGAACCGTCTGAACTTGGTTTTATAATTACAGTCTACAGGTGTGACCTAACCCTACTGATTACTGATAGACTGTCATCTGTCAAAAAAAATAATAATGTTGTAGAAAAGGGAGAATAACAGCCACTTTTCCCACTTTTTGAAAGTAACGAGTAACGAGAACCTTGATAGAAATGTAGTGAAGTGAAAAGTACAGTATTTGTCTTCCAAATGTAGTGAAGTAAAAGTCATCAGATACTCAAAAAAATACTCAAGTGAGGTACAGTACGCGAAAAATATGTACTTAAGTACAGTGCTCAAGTAAATTTTCTTTGTTACTGTCCACCTCTGCCATTAAGGAATAGAAAATATCTGCCTTCTCATGGTAGAATATCAACCGTTAGTTACGTAGTCTGATGGAATAATATTTTAGAAATGTGTGACAAAATGGCATGACACAAAAATCAAAGGGAACCACACACTACAAAAGATCAAGAATGCAGTAGAACAAGTATGCCGTTTACTGTTATGTTGAAATCTAAGGCAAAATAAAATCATATGAATAATTTTTCCAACGTCTCTACAATAAGCAGTCAAGCAACGTTGTGTAATCTGGCCCAGGAAGTCATTATCTTAAACATGCCTTATATACTGTACATAAAACCTAGAGATGGTTACATTTATAAAGTATTTACTTGATTTAACAAAATTGGTTATGATTAAACGAATAAAATCAGGACTTAGTGCCTCAGCATAATCCATTACAACATATTAGAATTTTCAATGAATGTTCGTTTGAAATATCTCTAGTTGCACAGCAATCTGAACACACATAGATGAGACACTTGTAGAAAGAAACTTAGTAACTGACATAGAACAACTTACTTTTTCTTCTTGAACCCAGAACTACCATATAGTTCAAACCATTTGTAACAAGATCCATTTGTAAGCTTTGCCTGTCATGTCAAAAACAGTAAAGAGGTTGAAAAGAAAAAAAAAAAAAAAAAGTACCTGGCTCAGGAACTGCAATCTTAGTCACAAAAATATCCATCAAAAACATGTTACTGTCCCGGAGTTTTGAAACCCAGTTATTACACATGATGCCAGTAAATAAAAGACATCATAATGTTTAGCGGCTTGTAAAAACACTTCTGACCCATGCAGAATGCAAACTGGGTGTGAAGTAACTTGTGTAGTGAAACCACATGCTGCACAGTTGCAGAAGCTACTTGATGGTGTTGGGTCACACAGTTGCAGAAGATACTATTTGAGATTAAATACGTAAGTACAAGATCTGGGTTAGACTGCTTCTGACGCTTCTTCAATTTTCCATACATGAGAAGAGAGCAGTCTGCCCATCAGTCTGTTTGCCGTGACATGGAACCTCTGCTGATGGCCTTCATTCTCCATGTTTTGTGCTTGCCTCAAGGTAAAATATCGCCCATTTTGTATATTTGTGTTTGGAGGGTATAGAATAACACTCGAGTGTAGATTACCAGGTTGGTACCATCATCTTAGCTAATTATTGTCCAAAAAGAAAGCAAGAGGACATTTTAAGCTGATCATCTTTTTATGTGTAGCGAGCAAAGTGTATGTTTACTTGAGAAGAGTAGCATAGGTGGCAGCTCATGCATATTAAAAGACAATGTGACACCGCCACATAAAAAAACAAGAAAAAGTCTTTGTAAATCTGCAAACAAAAATGATTCGCTTAAGGTTTCTGACACCATGTCGCACTATGGCAACTGAAAAGAAATCGTGTCCCTGAACTGTGTGCTACCTCTACTACCTCCAGTCTGTGGTATGATGGCCTCTAATAGCGGATCACATTGATCACAAATCATGCCTAACAAGATGCATGCTATCTAAGAAATAAAACAGTTTCTATACATGTTTAACATGCCTTTGTGTAAAAACATTTATTAGCCTAATCAGCAGGAGTAAGTATACATTCAATATGGCAAGTAAGCAAACAATGAATTGCAAATAAGTATACACTAGATTATTTTGTAGTGCAGTATTTTTCCTGATAAAGTATCTGATGTTAAAATATAAATGCAGTGTGATTTTATTCATCACATTCATTCTGTATATATACATACACACACATTTTGCCTGGCACATTTAAACATACGTATAACCACAATATCAGTAGCGCATTATTGTCTTTAATAAATACCCTGTGTTTTGCATATTGTATTATTAAGCACCTCAAAATACATCAAAACAATGCACACATATTCACATATACCCATGTTCAAATTCATAATATTTTATAAAATGCTGTTTGATCTGGAACTTGTATTGTTATAAGCTACACCCGCCTTGGATAATAAACCTCACTTCAACTATATGGAGTCTCTTGTATAAAGTAAAAATGACCAAAAAAATGTGTATTTAACTGCAATTTATGTAAAATTATTAATAATTAAAATCAGCGTCCACTAATCATTACTAGGAAGGCCTGGTGTTCAGAAGTGCATGAGATCACATTAAATGACTAGAGAATGATTAATCAACCACTCTTTGTTCTAGCAAACCACAAACAAATGCTTATTGCAAATGTAGCACTGCTCAACTTGAGACAAAACACAAGAAAAACAATACGCTGTTGATTATGAAACATAGAAAAGTGCATATGCTGTGTACCAAGAAGCATACGCACATATAAACAGAAGATCTTACCTTTGCAGATTCATTACATAGTTACAGTAAGGTCCTTGGTTGCGTGTAGTTTCTCTGTTTATATTTGCAACAACAAAATCACCAGTACTTGCCAGTGCACAAAATATGGTAACATAAAATTCTCCTTTGTAAGCAATCCATTTCAAATATCACAACGTTACTCTTATTATCTTATACCTGCGCCAACATTAACTTTTCCTGTGTTTAGCCGCCTGTTTCAATATCAAATCAGAATTTGATTTTGCATTCTTATGATGGAGAATCTCCACACAAAGGAATGCAGTAACATAAGGAAATTGGAAAATGACTATATTTAAAATTAATTTTCGCATAGTACTTGCCAGTCAGTTTTCACTAGAATATGCATTTTAAGTCTCATCTTCAATGGTTTTGCCATTTTAATTTCCTTTATTACTGTAATACAGTCCTTTCAAATTTGGTACCAGCCCTCATCCTGCCTCATAAAGAATTATATACTGTTTTTTGTTTTAATAGTAAATATGGCAATAACAATATCTTGCATGTTGGTGCATAGCTGAAACGTGTCGCGCCTTGAACATTCTTTTCAACTCAGTATTCGGCACATGCATTCCTGTATATAATTGTTTAAATGCTTAAAATGTTTTTTTAAACAAAACAAAAAGCAATCATTGAAAAAATTAATGAGGAAACCAATTTTAGTACTGTAATGCACAAATAATCAAGTCATTTATGTACATTTCATGTCTTTAGGACTCTATGTTGGAGCCAAGAGTGGAACACAATTTGTCAAAACAGATGAGAGGGTAGAGGAAAGGAGTGAGTATTGCTCATTTTTGTGTGTACTTTAATAACCGTATTCCTTGCCTGAAACTCACATTATCAAGCATATTGTATGCAGCCTTAACCTAGTGGAAAATCTTCCCAAAATTCTTTAAAACTGAAGACATTTGGAAAACGTTTATTAACTTTTTGTGTGCATGACTTTTAATTATAATCTTTTAAAACATTACACTGACTTCTGACATGATCCAAACAAAAAAGATATTTGCATTTAACTTGCTGTCCGCTCAGGTCCACATAATATATGAAACGGATTATTCAATTATTAATCAAAATCAAAATTCAGTTATTAATTATGTTGCCATTTCAATATGTGTAAAATAGGTGAAACTGCTACTAATAACATAAGACTGCATAAAATACTTAGGGACAATCTGAGGATCAGTGTTGCATTTGAAAGTATTTTATGACAGTAAAACGAACAATAACTAACACGGTAGCACACTGCACAATGCCAATTTGAGTGCAAATTCACATTTCCGCAAACAATAAAACAAATGTTCGAAAAAAAAGATGAGCATGATTTTCCAGTTTGCCTATCTTAGTGGATTCCTTCATGAGAATTTTCCTTCTCTTTTGATCCTCCTCTCTTTTTCAATAAGATAAAACGTGACAGTTTTCTGCTGCTGAGATACAACATGTATATGATTTCATGAGCTCTAACCACAGTTTTTGCTTTGTTGCCTTAAATGCCGTAAACTTTCTAAAAAAGAAAATAGGTTTCCCCAGTGTCCTCCATGCCACAGCTTAACATTTCCACAGGAAGTGACTCACGGGATGTGGCGGTACTGCAGTTTACTCTCAACTCTTGCAACACAGCACAGACATTAACTCTAATTTAACTTTACAGTTTGAGTCTTAACAAAAGCCTACAGACTGTAGTAATCTGAAGAGCACAACCTAGACACACAGAAATCTTTACATCCCAGCAGTTGACATGGACTGCTTTAAAAGCTCTACTTAGGACTTTTCAAATGTCCTTTGACAACAGAAATGTTTGTGACCGAATATTGGTTGGAGTTTAGCAAATATATGTGTAATAAATGAGTGACAAACTGTTGTGTTTTGTACTCTTGGGTCACCAGCTATCATTCCATTACCATGTTACTTTCATTGCTTGGTTAAGAATGGCTTAGCATCACCTAAATGATATCGGTCAGATGAGGTTTTGTGGTCAGAAACTCGCCAGTGCTGAGTAGGATAGATAGTGGCTGATATGCTTAAAATGTAGCACTACCAAAAGCACTACAATTATTGTGTGATTAACTAAACATATACACATGTACATTTTTCCATATCTATTGAAGGTGAACCTCAGACAGTGAGACTCTCCCAGGTTTGCTCAGGAACACTGGTAACTCTCTGGAAAGGCTCTTGGAAGACAGTAACTCTTAACCATCGGAGTCAACAGGACCAGAAAAATATTGCTCATGAAATCTGTAAGAGCCTGGCCTGTGGTAGATTATCTACACTTGGGAACAATGGGACAACACCCTTTGACACTTGCTTGACTGACTGCATCATCAGCAACACTTACTTGCAGAGCTGCAGAGTCTCTGCACATGGAAACTGCACCAAAATAATGGATGTGACCTGCGGTGAGTTTTTTCACGGCTGCACATTATGCTTTTGCAGATGAGAGCTTATGCTTTCTGCAAGAACACTGTGCTGGATTCTCACTGCCTTTTCTACACAATATGTGTAAATCCAGGTTTAGAATTTGTAAAAATCTGGCTCGATATCTGTTCCAAACACCTAAACTCTTTAGGATCGATAGAAGCCAAACTTTGAGTTCACTTTTGACTAATGTGGCTAACAAGTACATTAGGTTTGATTTGTTGTGACTCGATTTATTTTACTAGTCAGTATCACCATCAATGTCAAAAAAACATACTTGCTTTCATACGCATCTACCCGATGCACGACGAGTTTTAATGATTGGAACCCATTACACAAAACTGTTATATAACCCTTGGGCCCCTTAAATAGGTAAAGACCTCGACCTCAAAGCTATGTCTTTGACTGAATATACATTCAAAAAAGAAAACTGAATTCATCAAACCAATGAAAAAGTCTAGACTGCATGCTTAATTACGATTTCTATTGTATAACGCTTCTGCATGATTTAAATATGGGTCAATGACAAATAAAGCTTCTAAAAAGGTATTTTTAAATGAATGACATGCCTATTTTTGAGTTTGGAACAATATGTTTAAACAAGCCTCATTAGTTTCAAATTGTTTAAAACGGTTAATTATTTATTTTTTTTAAGGTGGCACAACCAAATATTTGGTTGTGAATATATATATATATATATATATATATATATATATATATATATTCCTTTCTAGTTATTTTAGTGAATATTTGCAGTTATGCCTTGGCGGGTCTACACTTCTAGCACATTATTACTTTATGGTTGTGTTTTGTATATCCAATAATTTAATGTTCTTGTGGACAGGTATTTAGGTTTTTTTTGCACCCAATTTTACATTAAAAGGCAGAAAAATAATTATAGAAATATACAAATGCATTCAGTAAAATAGCTATTCACATCATCAACCACGAAATTCACACAAAACTAATATTTCTTGGTTTAAATCAACATTTTACCTGGAACGCACCACCTGACAACTATCAGTTGTGCCACCTGACAACATTAGTGATGACAGGAAACATAGTGAATAAGTATTGAAAGATTTTAAAGCAACTGAAACGCAACAACTACGTAATAACTACTTAGAATATTTAAAAAAAAAAAAATTTAATTTGGTGTGCAATTAATAGGCCTAGAGATCAAAGTCAAAGTCAAGTCAAAGTAAACTTTATTGTCATCTCTACATATACTGTACAGATACACAGAGAGACGAGACGACGTGGCTCACTTCGGGCACTTCAGTTGTGTAATAAAGAAGTATGTCAGCAGAATGGGGCCAAGTGAATACATTTTTTTCTTCCTAACTGCTGCATTCAGCTCACCTCAAGTTCATCATCAATTACCTGAAGAACTTGTCCCACAAATGTCTGACCTTCATATTTTACTAAGATGAACTTAAGAGATGGCTCTTTGCAAATTGACCATTGTGACATTGACCCCTGTGACAGTGCAGACATGAGGCATTAGCTTGTTATCAATCGATTCAATTATTTTAAAAGAACAAAAATATACGTCATGTCACTGACCCATATGCAATTAAATTTTGACCAGGCTCTGAAACCTAGGCAGGATTTTTACTTGATTGAATATGGACTGATCGGATGACAAAGTTTATGTGTACCCTAGAGCACCACGCCGTCCGGTTGGCTGCAGGAGCAGACAGATGTGCAGGGCGTGTAGAGTTGCTGGACGCTGAACAGTGGGGCTCAGTGTGTGATGATAACTGGAACCTAAGCGGAGGAGATGTGGTGTGTGCTCAGCTAGGCTGTGGGACCGCTATAAGGGTGACTGGAGAGGCTGGCGACTTTGGACCAGGTACAGGCCCCATCCACATTAGCAACCGAACTGCACTGGGACCGAAAAGAGTCTTTGGGAATGCAGTAATCAGAAAAAGGAAGACAGCAACTACTGCGGTCATAAAGAAGATGCTGGTGTGGTGTGTTCAGGTACTTGTACATATTCAAGACCAAATACCAGTAAAGTTACTACAAATAATTATTAATCTACACATACTGTCCACTCATCAAATATATTGATAAAGTATTAAATAGTGTGCTACAATATAACACAATTTAAATAAATAAATAAATGAATGAATAAAAAATTTATGAAATTGTCTTTTTTTTTGGTAAATTATTACTAAATAACTAAAACCCCACCATGTTATTTCATGAAAACAGAACAGTGTGAGATCTGAGGTTTACCCTCTAAACCTAATTGCTGAGCTGATTCTATAGCGTTAACTATGACAGCTAAGGAATCTTGATTTACATCAAACACTATGATACAAAATGCTTTTACTCTGCAGTAAACGTGCTGCTGCTGACTGCTGAAGACTGACGACCACAGTTATCTGTAGTAACTGGGCCAGTTGAACCTAATGAAAAGTGTTTCTTCCCAAACAGGAAGCCCTAGCATGGATGTTTTCAAGAACAACACCAACACCACCACGACAGGTCCTTTAAACTGGACATCAGGTAATGGCTGTTCTCTCGCTGGATATTAAAACAATGTTTAAAAAAAAAAAAATGTGTATATATTGATTCAGAGTTTTGTACGTTTAATTAGAGGATGCAACGCTCTGTTCTATTTAGAATCTGTGACTGAGGTGATTGCTGAGGTCAGCAGCAGCCAATTTTCGGTGCCAGTCCTTGGCCTGTATTGCTCTCTCTCCTTTGCACTGCTGTTAGTGCTGCTCTCAAATGCTGCTCTTTGCCAACACTACAAAAGGAGAAATGGCAAGTACATACAACCTCTTTACAGCCATTGTTCAGTGTGGTCTGTTATTAGCAGCCTCTAAAGAATAAAATAAGCGTTCAGTCATCACAGATTCAAAACCAGAGGTAGAATGGATATTTAATTTGTATGTTTGTCTCTGAGTACTTTTGTTCCATATAATAAAGGTATGTGGGAATTAGACTAACAATATTTATTTTTTCTACTTTCTAAAAACTGCATATGCCTTTTACTGCTCCTGTGTCAAAAAAAACACCAAATCTCTTTATCCACATGAACAGTTTACTAGCACGCATATTACAGATTTGTTGACAAATGCTTCTTTGAAATAATGAACTAATGCTCATAACAGATTTCTTTCATAGAGATGTTTTTGTAAGCAGTGCATCAGTGCATTATTTAAAAATCTGCAAATTGCAAGGACTTCCAAAGGTATTTGGAAATGCAAACCATTCATTTCCTGTGCCTCTGCAGCATGTGTGATTCACGAAAGTCAGCATCACTCCTCCCAACCATGATGGTCCAGACCAGAGAGCAGACGGAGGGCAACACTGTTTGTGCTATCAGTGCACAAATGTTCAGCAGGGTCTGTGTCCTCATAATCTATTCATTACACAGAACTCAATATTACAAGCAATTCACAGACACAAAGTCAACACACATATAACATTATATAAATATAACTCAATATTTTATCATGAGTATATGTAGGTAGAAAAAAGAATCACCCTTTGAATATTCACATTTTGTTGTTTTACAGCTTCCAAATGAAAGCATATGCATTTTTTTCTAGTTTTATTTACTCCAGTGAAACAGAGCAATAGAAGATATACTAGCTACAGTTTAGAAAAACAAAAAAAAACAACAAAAAACAAGAAACCCCTCCTAAATAATACATGTAAGCTCAGGTGTAAGTAATCACCTTTTCCATTGCACAATGGCTTCCACCGTTGTCAGGTTGTGATTAGTTCAGTTTAAAAACAGCTCTTGGAGCATTTCCTTGCTTGGTAGAGCAGTACATCAGTGCATTATTTAAAAATGTGCAAATTGCAAGGACTTCCAAAGGTATTTGGAAATGCAAACCATTCATTTCCTGTGCCTCTGCAGCATGTGTGATTCACGAAAGTCATCATCACTCCCTCCCAACCATGATGGTCCAGACCAGAGAGCAGACGGAGGGCAGCACTGTTTGTGCTATCAGTGCACAAATGCCTGTGCAGGGTCTGTGTCCCCATAATCTATTCATCACATAGAACTCAATACATACAATTCGGTGACACAAAGTCAACACATATTATAACATAACTCAATATTTTATCATGAGTATACAGTAGGTAGAAAAAAGAATCACCCCCTTTGAAATATTCACATTTTGTTGTTTTACAGTCTAAAATGAAAGCACATGCATTTTTCCAGTTTTATTTACTCAGTGAAACAGAGCATTGTGTAAAGATATAATAGCTACAGTTTAGAAAAAAAAAAAAAAAAAATAAAAACAAGAAACCCCTCCTAAATAATACATGTAAACTCAGGTGGCATCACCTTTTCCATTGCACAATGGTTTCAGCTGTTGTCACAGATTAGTTCAGATTAAAAACAGCTCTTGGAGCATTTCCTTGCTTGGTAGAGCAACTTAAAGCTAACAACTGATAATAGGTGGTAAGCCACTTTCAAAAGAAGAGTTGTGGATAGGCATAAGGCAGGAGATGGATGCAAAATAAATTCAAAGGCTTTATTAATCCTTAAGAGAACAGTACAGTTCACAATAAACTTGTGGCAAGTGTTTGGTACTACTAGGACACTCTCTGAATCCAGCCATCCTTCCAAATTGGATGAAAGAACGATGAGAAAACTGGTCAGAAAGGCTACCAAGAGGTCAACGCCCAACTTGAAAAAGTTACTGGACTTTATGGCAAAGAGTGATCATGTGTGCATGTAACAACAATATCAAAAGGCCTCCACAATGTGGCTTGTCCTGGAGAGTTGCAAGATAAAAGCCACTTCTCAAGAAAGGCCACATTAAGGCTTGTTTGAGTCAGATTGCAGCTTGAAGGTGCAGAAGTGGAAAACGGTCATATAGTCAGTTGAGATCAAAATTTTTGAACTTTTTTGGCCTCACTATCAGCTATACCAGCTGTAGCTATGGTGCTATGGTATGGTATATCAGCTGTAGCTATGGTGCCTCTTAGATGGTGAGCTGAATTGGCTTTCCGCCAGGGGTACAGTAAAGCATGGCGGTGGAAACATAAAGCATGGCGGTGGAAGCGTCTTGATGTGGAGCTGTTCCTCTACAGCAGGGACTAGGACTCTCGTCAAAGAAGAAGGAAAAATGAATGGGGCAAAATCCTGTTAAATTCTTGAGGAAAATCTGACAGGAAGGGGGAAGAACATACACCTTTCAACATGTCTCAAAGCACACAGCAAAACTGACCGACCACACTGTAGCTGAAGGAGAAAAAAATTAATATCTTTGAGTGGCGTAGTGGAAAAATCAGTCCATCAGCTGTCATCATTGGGGTTTTGACCGAACAGTTCCGCAAAGAAGCGGAACATGTTGCTCAGTCCACATTTGCAAAGTTGATAGAGAAGTATCCCAGCAGACTCAATACTGTCATCGGCGCAAAAGGTGGTTCAACAAAATGTTTACTTTTGAGGGTGAGCCTTTATTAATGTCAGTGTTTATTTATTTATTTATTTTTTAACTGTAGCTGTTATATCTTTCACTAAAATGTCATGGGCTGCATTGAGCAAATAAAGCTGGGCATTCTTTGTATGTGTTTTCATTTTAGGCTGTAAGCAACAAAATGGGTTTATTTTATAGGGTTTTTTGCCTACCCACTGTAACATTAAGAATAACATTAGAAATAAGTGCTGCTCTGTTTGTGAACAGAAAATTATTCTGGCTATGCCAGTTCCTCTGTTTTATGAGTCTTCTTAAAGCATTTTTATCATAAATCCATAGGCATACATACTGTATAATCCATATCTTAAAATTGATGTTGTGTGTGGCACAAAAAAGGGGCCCCACAGTCAACCTGGGGCTCGAACCCAGGACCTTCTCGCTGTGAGGCGGCAGCTCTATTCATCATGCCTTACTGTGCCGCCCCATAATGAATTACAATTACTGAAAATTGATTAACCAGTGAAGAAAATAACTTTGCTTTCTTTTTTATCACTCTTCCATTGCACAGAAGTGCCTGAAGCAAGGAGACCTTCACGACAAGACAGTTCTGAGACCTCAAGTTGCTCAGATTATGAGCGATACTATAACGCCTTAGTCTCGTCTCCTCCTGTTACAAGCAACTTTTACAGTAACAGCAGTTACATACTTAATAGCAAAAATAAAAAATCAGTTGTCAATCTTTATGAGATTAGCATAAAAACAAAGATTGACACAAACACCGACAATGTGTTTACTCTGCAGCCTCGAGTGATGCAGTTGTGGTTGATGAGTTAAATCACACAGAAGAAGGAGACACTCCCCAAAATATGACAGGTTATATAGCTATATTTGACCTTTTTGGCCTTCGTAAGATATGCTAAGTAAAAAAAATGTAGCTATTACTTATATTATGTTTTTTCACTGTGAGGGGTGAATGTGCCATTTTCGTCAGGCACTACAGGTGATGTCCTTGATTCAGAAAGCTCATCATCAAGGGAATGCTATGAAAACTCGCATACTGAAAGAGAAGCACTTCTGAATCAAGGTTGACCCATAACTGCCATTCAAATAAATAAACTTGAACAAATGTGTTAACTGTATGAAATGTGACCTTGTTATTTGCCTTATGTTTAAAAGATGCTACAACTTATCCTGAGAAGCCGGTGCAGATGCCAGCGCTGTTGAGTGTTAATAATTCAGCTGAAGGAGAAGGTGAGTCAAAACAGGTTTATTTCAGTATTTAATGAACTGAAATTATAGTGAAAGTCTGAAGTTGATAGACATTCAAGCTTCCAGTTCTTTCCTCTCTGTAGAGGCAGACGTGTCAGATACTGATAGCACATCATCCGGAGAATACTATGAAAATACAGGGATAAATGCTGATACATTTCTTTCGACGCGTGAGTTTATTTTCGAATTGACAGGAAAATGTATATTTAACGCTTGATAGCTTCAGTGGTGTCTGACTCTAATTTCAGACATCTCTCATTTACTTTCACAAGCTGCAAGACCTTCACTTCCTGAGGAGACCCCTGTGATCCACCACACGCAGCTGACAGGAAGCAGCAGGCCTCCTGAAACAAGCTTTCCAAATCAAGGTACTCTGTCCTCACCTCACCATACAGCCATATTTCTCTTTCCTGCTTAACGTCAACGTTAAATGATACAGCAACATATCAAGCTATCATTCTATAGCATAAAACTTCAGATATTAGGGTTTGTTTTTAATATGTTATGTATATGTGCAATATTTTAATCATTGTAACAGTTCATTTCTTTCCCTTTGACTCTAGATGACAGTAGCTCATCATCTGGAGATTATGAAAATGTCCCAAAAATGGAGGCACAAAATTGTCAGTCATCTTCTTCAGACAGTGATTATGATGATGTCACTTTTGAATCCTGATGTTCTACATCACTAGCAAAGGAACTGCTCATGTCAAATTGAAGATCTTATTAAACAGATGACCAATATTTATTTTTTCCAATTATAGGAGATGTTCATATTAAGATTTTACACTGTTACCTTTCAAGAATTTTCATTTTTCCTCATATCAGAAGAGAAGGAGTAGTGTTTCTGAAAGTTGTAAAAATTTCAAGACAAGTTATTTATATCACATGACTCTGGCAAGAAGGAGCCAATCAATTACATTAAAAACCAAAAAATAATTAGGGTTAGGAAATACACTCAAGAGCTGGCATACGAAATTATAACCTGAACTCTTTACAGCCTCAGCTTTTCATGAATAAGACTGCACAGGATCTTGTGGCCTTTGTGTATTTGTTCAGAAATAAATTACAGCCATGTACACCAGTTTACACCTTTATAAACATAAAATAAAAGTCACATTTCATGAAACAAAGTATTTTTAAGTATCTTTATTTCTTTCAAGGGACAGAAATAAACCATTTAGTCATAAAATGAAAGAATCCCAAAACAAGAATGTGGAACTGGTTCTGTTAAACTTTTGTCACCATTTATCTTAACATTTATATTCATTCAACAGCCCAATACATACATTTTGATAACCAAATTAGGACTATATGATGAAAGCCTATGAAGAATGATTGGTGAATAAAGCCCAAATCTTTTAGACAGGAGGAAGAGCAACCAGCATTTTGAAAACTAAATTAGGATTATATGAGGAATGCTCATCCTCCTCTCTAAAAGCATTGGGAATTTTTAACAAGAAATTTGTTCTTAAAACCACTTATACAGTTTTCACAAAAATTCACCATCGTTATCTTTATTTCTAAGATTTGTTTCATGTATGTAAGAACAGATCCTGCTGAGGAACATGCTTACACAAAATTTATTGTATGCATGTTGGTGCAAAACATTAGATTACTGGGTTATCTGACTAAGAAGGTTTCTGTTTAAATCGTCAATACATGCTGAATTCACAAAACTAGTCTAGTGGTTAGGATACTCGCCTCTGGACCAAGAGGTTGTGGGTTCAAATCTTACCTCCAGCACTACCATTGCTGGGTCCCTAAGCAAGACCCATAACCCCAAGTTGCTCTCAGAGAAAACGTTCCCTGAAATTAGGAAATGGAAGTCACTCTGGAACGTCTGCTAAATGCCGTAAATGCAAAAGCTGGTAAGTCAGTCAAAATCAGAATGAAGTTTATTAACAACTAGACTAACTGATCAAAACAATTACATACTCAGGCAAATAGGAATTCTCAAATAAATATTCAAAATCTCACAAAAAAGCCTGGTAAGAATACAAAGCAAAAATGGCCAGCATCCGCTCTAAAGTGAGGACCATTTCACTTCTTTTGCCACTTTAGGAATGTAGTTTCTTGGTACTATGCAGGAGCAAGATCTAGTCAGCTCATGCTTTGTGTTGGCCACAAACCCACTTGAGCTGCTGTATGTGACTCAGTTCAGTGAGGGTGGAAGCTGAAAACCAGTTGCATTGACAGGCATATGCCCTAGCGCCTTGTCTCCTCTTTAGCTTTGCTCTCAACTTGTTTCGGTCTGGCATATTATTTCTACAAGATAAAAAGAGAGATGTATGGTTTAATGTTTTAGCACATGCACACATGAAAAAATACAACAATCACCTAAAGGCACACTAAGTTACATTGTTACCAAATAAAAGTGACTGCAGATTGACTCATACATTGAAGGAAACAAGCATGGCATTCACGCATGAGGTTTTTTATGTTGTTGTTGATTAATAAAAAAATCAAATTTTTAAATGTGTTTGGAATATTTTTGGAACAAATATATTGAAAGGTTTATGGTTTAAAGCTAATGGTTTATTTTTGACACTGTTTGCTGTTGTTTAAAAAATCTGCAATTTATTGTCATTATACCAGAAACAGTTTTCTCTGTTTAACAGAACAACACTGAAGAATCAACACCTTTATGACCCTATTTAAAATCACTCCTCTGTTTAAGCATATGACCCAACAAAACACGTAATGGAATAAACACAACTGAGATCACAGAGCTGATAATGATTCACATGTTTGATGTTGCAACAAAGTGCAAATAAATCAGACCCTAAAACAAAGAAATGATTATGTTCTGTGCACAATGCATGCAGCATGCACATTGATTCAAAAAAAGATAACAAAAAAGCAAAACGGAGCAAAATGTATTTAAAAATCACACAAATAAAACAGGTAATTAAGCCCAGTGTCTTGTTTTCTTCATCAGGCACACTCTGTATATGTCTCTGGTTAAGTTGTCTGGCACATAAAAATGCCCTCCTGATAAAACGCACCATTGACTTTTTAGGGAGCATACCTTAAAAACAGATAGTCGCATGAAGAGTCCCATTCGTGGTCATCAAATATGGCTACGCGGAAGTCACAAGACAAACACCTTAGCTGATCACATGTCCTGCAAATAAATGAAAAGCGTGAAATAAATGAACGGCTGAAACACTATGACAATCAATTTTCTAATGGGATACATCACCACAAACTTTTAACCATCACTAACAATAACATTATTTCCCATTCAAATTTACTGACTGAATAAAAGAAAAGCTAAACATGTCATTTTTACAGGGTTTGTAGGCCTTGAAGTAAAAATAATCATAAAAAAGAACCTAGCTTCATCTGTCTCTGGAAAGATGTAATTCCTCCTCAAATGATTGTTATTACAACACTGCTGTGATAATTTTGCACTGCCGCTACTTATTTGCACAACCACTGAACATTAAATGTATATATATATATATATATATATATATATATATATATATATATATATATATAAATAAATCACTGGTCGTGCTTGTCTTCCTAAGATGTGTATAAGAGACAGATATTGCACAGACCCTGGTTCTCCACTACTGTTAAAATATCTGAAAAACTTAAATGTTAGTCACACATTTTTACTGTTTTATTAAAAGACTGGATATAGGCTTTTTCATATTGAAACTGTATCTAACCTCCTGCACATACAGTGTCAAAGTCAACGTCCACTTTTGTAGGCAATACTGCATCCAAACTGTCTCTCCTCTACCTCTATTTCTAGTTCTAGTTTAAAGTTATATTTAATATTCCATTCCTAGTTTAAAATGTATGTTTTGTATTCTATTTATATATTGTTTATTCTGTTTGCCTCATTTGTTCTTTGTCCTTTATTTCTTATTGCACTGAAAAACTGAAGCCACGTCGTCTTGTCTCTCTGTATATATGTACAGTGTATATAGCAGAGATGACAAAGTTTACTTTGAGACTTTTTTTTTTGAAAAAATCTTATATGCTATTATTGTCAAGCGTATCCATATTGTAGTGGCCCGGAAGAGGTTTAATATAGCTCTTACCTTTGTGAAATACTTGTTCCAATACCATTTGTTATAAGGCTTCCCCCCAGAAACACAGGACAGCATCTATGTGCAAAAATGAAGTGGACTGGATC